>JAEUYN010001230.1:0-53000 GCA_018257835.1 Euura lappo | reverse complement strand
AAAAAAAAAAAAAAAAAAAAAAAAAAAAAAACCAAGTAATCGACTGTATAAGAAAATTAATTAAATATTCCTCTAAGGAGACGAAAAATGTGATAAAAAAATGAATAAAAAAAGAACAAAAAGAAAAAGAAAAAAAAATGATACATTAATAAAATGTTTGAAATGACACGTTTGCATGTTCAATCAAGAAACTCGGTAGAGTCTCGCGCCAAATATATTTTGACAAAGAATTTACCGCGTGGCGCGAGACTCGACCGAGTCTCTTCAACAACCCATTTATGAATTCGGGCGTGAAGCAATCTATATTAAAGGAACGAGTGGCATCAACGTTCAACGCCAAGCACAGAACCCTTGACCTAGAAACTTGAAATGTGGGCTACATGTCACTTCCGTTACGCAAGCACCCGCTAAGAAGCGATTTTTCGAAATTCGAACCCCAAGGGGTGAAAATAAATAAACAGGTGAAACCAATTTGCGAGGCGCGGAGCGCCGAGTCCCGGAAGCGCGTAACGCCGGCTGGAGCCCCTACGAAGCGCACAGGGCCGGTCCCTGGTTCAGTATATAATTTAAAACCGCAAATATAATTTTGAAAGCAAAGAAATTATTATCGATCTTCATTTTGACACTCTCGCACACGTCGACGTGCATGAAAATGAGTTAGAATAAACAAAGAACGGAGAAATCGGAAAATAAACTCCCAAGTATTTTTCTCATCCGCGAGTATTATACATATTGCGCAGCGATAATGTTTGGGATGATTTGGAGTCGAAATCAGTCTATAAGTCACGTGTTGGATATACTGCATTCTGCAAACAAATTCTACCAACAAATTTATGCGCTGGAGGCGGGAGCGGCGATCACGGAACCTACTACTTACTAGACATCCGTGTGATCGAATTATCGACATGATAATAATTAAATATTTACGCCTAAAGCGTGATATATTTCGCCGGTTTTGTCCTGTTTTCTGTTCTTCATTTGTTTTTTGATAATCAGCGAAGAAACAAGACGGCATAAGCATGCTGGGCTACTGGTTGTCGTTCAACCATAGTCCATAATATTTAGATGAAGACTTGTTGTTAACAGTTATCCTGAAGTAGGTATAGCTGCTGTAGGCGAAGCGGTGTAGCGATATAAGCTTTCTGGATAATACTAGACATAATAACTCACCGATATGTTGAGATTTCGCAAGTTATTCACAAAGACCGGGTGTTCGGTTATAGGGATGATACACGCGGGCGGGTTGCCAGGTACAGTACCGACTTATTATCTTCACACGGTTTTTAAGCCGGGCTAACCTCAATCTGGGGTTAAACACTACCCAGCGAGTCACGAGGTTCTCCCGCGCAGACGCATTTCGATCAGAGGCGGGAAAAATTCAAAAACGTGGAATCCAAACTCCAACGAAAGTAGTTCGATAAATGAGATTATGTGTCTGATTTGATCTTAGGAACTCCTAGATACGGAGGCAGTGTGGCAAAAATAATTAAAAACGCGCTTGACGACGCGGCGGTTTACGCTGACTGCAAAGTCGTGAGTGTCTTATCGTAAATTCTTCATTTTTCTCGATCTCGCTTTTTTTCAACGAGAACGAAATGTACAAATTGATGCATAAACACATTTTCTACTCGAGGACGGAGTCATGGTAGAAAATATGCACGATATTCCGTACGTTCAGTCCAAACACTTGCTTCCGGAGACGACGGCCTTAATGACCAGAGTTTGTTCGGAGATCAGAAAAATTCTACCCAAAAACGTGCCTTGCGGGGTTCAGGTAAAATATAATAAGAAAACTGGGGTAAATTACTGAAACATGTTTAATATCCACTATATATGAGTGTGTGAAACGAGTTAGATTCTAGCTGGGGCGAATAAGGAGGCTATCGCTGTTGCCCAGGCTGCTGACTTCCAGTTTATTAGGTCAGAAGGTTTTGTATTCTCGCACATCGCTGACGAAGGATTCACGGACGCCGATGCTGGGACTTTGCTGAGATACAGAAAACAGATCGATGCCGATGATATCCTTGTGTTTACAGACATAAAAAAGAAACATAGGTACAGACGAATATTGACCCGTAATAATCACACTGGGTCAATTTGACCCGGATTATTTTTTTAATCGATTAATAAAACAGGCAAGAACCGGAAAAACGGATAAATAAACATTTTTCATTTTTTTATTCTTTCAAGCCCCGATCAATCGTCGAGGTCAACTTTAAAAATAAATATACTTCCTGAAAGACACCGTACCAAACAATTTTTTTTTGTGAAAGTACTATAACTGGAGGGTATCGTTCTAAATTTTAGTGTAAAAATATTGAAAATTGGAAAAGTTATGCATTTTTTTAGTAGAAAATCATGTTTTTCCGAACAATTTTTGAGTTTTTCTGAGTATCTAAATGTTAATGTTCCAAATTATGTCTATGAATTTAAATATTATCATATAGTTTATACTGAGCGAAATAAAAAACGAATAACAACGTCGATGAATGTTGTGTAGTAAAATTTCCATTCTAGCGCACATGCTGTTACATCCGATGTGAGTTTATACGAAACAGCTAAAGCAGCGGAATTCTTTTTGACTGACGGTGTTATAATAACGGGATCTGCAACTGGCGATCCGGCGGATGCTGGTCAATTGAAGGGTATTTAATTATAAACTGTGGATAAAAAAACACAAAATTTAATATGAATCTACATATGTGCATGAAAATACAAGTTCAATTGATGTGTTTCAGAGCTGAGAAAGATCGCGAAATCGCCTGTTATCGTTGGATCAGGTGTGACTAACGAAAACTTAGAATCGTATATGATAGCAGATGCGGTGATTGTCGGGACACATTTCAAGACTGATGGACGATGGGAGAATCAAGTCGATTCAAAAAGAGTAAAAACCTTCATGAAGACACTTCAAGAACTTAGACAAGATTGAACCAAATATTGTATCAAACAGAACCCAATAATCGATCATAAAAATGTTTGCACTATCAAATGTGTTTCTATAACCTTTCGTCTAGCATTCAAAATCTCCAAGTCATCAGAAAAGTTGTTATTTGAATTTATAACGACGACATTCATCGACTAATTGAAAGTTAATTTCAAATCTCCCGCTCTAAGCGGCAAGGAGGCGCTACAGTCACATTAATCAGTGGCGCCAACTGGTAAGATAATTCAAAAATAGGACAGAGGACGATGCAACGAGGCACCTGATCGATGCAGAGGGGTAAAAAAGTGATCCTTAGGATTAGAACAGATAAAAAAATATCGAAAACTCTGCCCACCAGACTACTTAACGACCGCAATGTAACAAAAACGAAGAATATATGTATCACGTGAATCGGTAGAGTCTCGCGCCAAGTAGATAACAAAAATAAAAATACACGCAAGAGACATATATGAACGAATGAAACAATATAAATAGAAGAAATTGAATAAATATGAGAGCAAGAAGTAATGGAGCGTCGATTCTCGTAACCCCATGGGAAACAACAAATAAAAATAAAAATTTGAATTCTTCTTCTTTCAGCCATTATCTTCTTTCTATGTGGCGATTTGAGTTTTGCCAATTTGAAATCGCCCTGTCGGTAAGCAGGTTTCTGCTTACCGACAGGGCGATACTTGTTACCGACGTTATTCTCTGATCCATCGCGCGTTTCTGTAATACCACGAGGGGTCGCTAGGGCGCGTCTCACGCGCGATAGATTTTATCCAGTGTATGTAGTCCATGTCTTTTCGATTCGTTGAGTCAACGGCCTTAATAAATCCCATCCAAACGAGGTTTTTACCAAATATCGTGAACCGTCGGGTCGTTCATACCGTACAGTAATTAAAAAGGCATCTCCGTCGGTCCCGCCCGTCGCGGTGCCGAGTGACGTCACGTGTCTGTCTGCCAACCAACATCGCATACAACTGTACAAACCAACGACCCAAACGGTATTGGCGCCATTGAAGACGAGGACAGCCGAAATGGAGGAGAATCAAACATCGGAAAGTGTCGCCGTGCTACCGGACATGTCCGAACCGTTGACGAGCGAAACCGAGGAGTCCGCTAACCTGACGGGCGAGCACGAAGCACATCCTGTCGCTGTCACTGCCAACGTATCTTCGGTTCCCGGGGTCGGCGTTCCTGTATCGCTGCCCGTCGGGTCCATCATCGGCGTCGCTAATTCGAGCAATGGCACCACCTTCAACGTCATTACGTCCGATCAGCTTCAGGTAATTTCCCATCATCACGTTCCGTCCTTCTCTCTCTCTATCTCTCTCTTTCTCTTGTCCGAATTACACGTTGTAAAAAACAGTATATATATATTTTTTTTTTTTGAATCGAAACAAAAAACGAAACAAAAAATAGGGTCAATCGCTCGTTTATAACCTGTACTTCGTGTTCTATCAATCTTCAATACGCGTTCATCATTAGTTGCCTGGATCTGGTCAATTCAAGCAAATGCTATGCGTCGACAACGGATTCATATGCGAACCGCGACACGACAAGGATACGGATCCCTTACGATGGAACGGGGAGCTGAAGGCGACGCATATAGTCATACAGAACAGTACGGATGACAATGACAGCGATCAGATTCACGTAACGACCGGAAATTCCCAGCCGATATGCAGCTGGTCCGAGTCGGCGAGCATGGCTGTGCTCCCGGTGAGGTGTAAGAACACGAACGCCGAGCTCCACAAGTGCAGGTTCGGATCCGGAGGGAGGGGCAGATGCATAAAACTTGCTCAGAATTGGTACACGCCGAGCGAATTCGAAGCACTCTGCGGCAGGGCGTCCAGCAAGGACTGGAAACGCAGCATCAGGTTCGGAGGCAGGAGTCTTCAGACTCTTATAGACGAACAGATACTCAAACCACATGCCACATCCTGCACCTGCGCCGCGTGCTGCGACGACGATAGCGCGGTGAGACGTTTTTCTGTAGTCGATCGTTATTGTAATGTTTGACGGGGGATATTTAAGCCTTGGAATCTCAAAACTACCAAACATTGCATGAATTAAATCCTGAAACACCTGAAATCTTCCCAAACTGTATAAATTCTGTTTGATATCATCAAATCAGTTTCTGATCTTGATCTTGAAAACCTGGAGGCTTCAGAAAATTTTTAGTTTTGGATATCAATTAACAGAATTTCACTTTATTTTAGCAGTTTTTAAAATTCATTCGATATCTCTTACCAATCGATTCGATTGGATTATGAATTATAATTGAATAATTCGTAGAGTCATCGGTGTAAAAATTGGAATCAAATTTCGCTCACAATCAGCTTTTTTTTAAAACTTTTTCTTTTTTTAACTTTGGTCCTTATGAGTAGTCGCAGAATCTATTGACTCTATTTCTCCTCATTACCAGAAACATTGATTGTTCAAAGATTGTTCAATTTTTTTTTAAATCAGATCAGTAAGACATATTGAAATAAAATTTGTACAATGAAAAAATACTCAAAATCCGTTGAAAACGCATAAAATCGTTTTTAAAACCCCCACAGTCTTTCGAAGTCACGTAAAATCAATCTTAACGCACTTGAAGTCCTTCGAAATAGCATGAAATCAATTTTAAAACGTTCGAAAACGATTGAAATCGCCTTATATCAATTTTGAAACACTAAAATCCTTTGAAAATCGGTCAAAGTCGAACACAACCACTTTTAAATGGCTCGATATTAATTTTAAGCCACTTGAAACCCTTTGAGATCGGACTAAATAGGTTTATCATTCGAATTTTATCCCGCAGACTGGTCCCGTGAGATTGTTCACTCCCTACAAACGCAGAAGAAGAGCGAGAGAGGCCTCCGACGGAGAGGCGCCCATCAGAAAACACAAGAGCGACAATTCAAGGGACGGCAGCAACGCGGAGGAAAGCGACTCCGAGGTAGTTGTTCCGGACAAGGAGGGCTGGTCGCAATTCGTATCTGCGGAGGGACTCGTAGTCCAGCAACCCCAGGAGCAAGAGACGGTTGTTCAGACCGTGCACCAAATAGAAAATGGACAAAACGAAAACGACGTGTTCAAAAAACTCGACGAAATGTCCAATAAGATGCTGAAACTCGCCTACGAGTTCAGACAGACTTTAGCCGACGCCAAAGAACTCAACAGACAGCAAAGGAGGGAGCAGGCTCTCGCCGCCCAACTTAACGCCAGGGGCGACGTTATAGAAACCGTCGGTCTGCAGCCTGCTTCAGATACGCACAATAAAAAAGTAACTTTAGCCACTTCGTTGTTCTTATTTCTTCGATGGTAAATTTTTAATATTTTTTTCTTTTTTCACAGTGCGCCAACTGCAATCGGGAAGCATTCGCCGAGTGTTCGCTCTGCCGGCGTACTCCTTACTGTTCTACCTTCTGTCAGAGAAAAGATTGGGCGGGTCACCAGGTCGAGTGCGTCAGGGGAGCTGCAGAGACCGTTATGTTGATAGTTGAGAGTAGCAGCGGCGACGCGAACGCGCTTTCAGCATCGGCAGGGGATCAATAGCTAGTGTTCCTCACTCCGATTCACCAAAAGGATCACGGGAGTGAAGAAATGGATATGGAAAATTCGTCAACGGAAGAACCAGAGGGAGATATAAAAGATTTTAAATCAAAGTCGATGAAGATTGGAGAATGATTTGTTATTAGGATACTTTTAAACAATTTATACTTCTTACTTTTTCTTATCAATCACGTTCACTATGATTTTACTTAACTATTGATAGTTTTGTAAGAACGTTGTATTATTATATCTATGTTCAAAATTAGATAAAACAAATTCAATATTGTAGATACAACGACAGAGGCTTTGAAAGCCTGAAATATTATATCATATATTTTATAAAAACAAAAAAACAAAACAAAAAAAAAACACAGAATGTCAGGGTTTAGAAGAAATCCGTCTTTTGAATTTTATAGTGGGGAAAAAGAATTGACTAAATCTCAAGTTACTCTTTTCTTCTGAGGACGATTTCATACCAAATGCAATTTCTTTTATATTATATAGGTATATAATGATGATTATTGTTAGAGTAAGAAAGATGTGAAAGAAAGAAAAAATGGAAAGATGGAGTGTAAAGAAACTATAAAGTTAATCTTGAAGATAAGAAGTTGTAAGATATAGGTAAATGTTAATTCTTATTATCTTGTATAAACGAAAACGTAAGTAAAACAAACAAAAAAAAAAAAAGAGAGTAAAAAGGAGATAATTGACTGCGAGTATGTGATTGTAAGTATAGGGCTAAATTGTTAATGAAATACAGGTCCAATTAATATTCGTCCGTGTGTCAAAAGTATGAAAGAAAAAAAAACAAACATCAAAATATGTACTAAAAAAATTACTTTTTACATATTTGTGATAATATTTGTGTTTATTATAGGAACAAAAAGATGAGTTTTATTTTTCAGATCTATCAATCAACAAGTAATAATTATATTTATGCCTGTAATTTCTCTGACTCTGATCCCTATACATTAATATGTATTAATTGATAAAAAGAATATAATATATAAATATAAATATATATATATATATATATATATATAATAGAAGTTCATCCGTTTAAAATGAAACTCGTCTCTTATATTACATAATTTTTTTTATGTATAAAAGAAAAATTAGTATGCAGATATAATTAAATCATACATTAATAATCATAATTTCTCATCAATAAATTAATTAAATAAAACAAACTTAAAGAAAGAAAAAAGAACCATGTACTGAATTTGTAAAGTTGATACATTGTAATATAACATGTCAAAAATCGTAAATTTATCCGTTGTAATTATCAAATTAAGTAAGTACTTCAACTTGAATAAATCAAACTAGATATTAACACATTATTCAGACTACTTTTCTCTTTTTTTTTTAGGTAATTATTTTCTAAGTTAAAGAAGGAAGAAAGGAAACAGACAAATAGTTGATGAGATGTTTTATTTTGTACAGTAATTATCAATTACTAATTATTATCGATGTAACTAGTTTTTTTTTACATAAAAAACAAAAAAACAAAAATTAATTGTGGTCCAATCATTCGGTATCGAATGAAAATTAATAATTCCCGTAATGTTTCAACCGATATAAATAAGCGCTGCCTTTGTTATTAGTTATTCCTAGGTAGCCGCTGCTCGGTGAAAAGTCAACGTCGATTGGTTTCCAAATTTGAGTTCTAAACGTTGGAAAATTTGAGAATATCGTTGCGGAGGGAAAGTGAAGCATTTTAAATGCATTCTCAGCCTCGTCTGAACCCATCGATAATATTTCTGAAGTTGGATTGAACTTTAGACTAGTTATAGAAGTCACCAAGTTCAATATTATCTTCAATGGAGTCGGAGTCTTCTTCTCCATTAGCGTATTCGTCTCGTAGACGTTTACTACTCCTTGCTTACTTCCGGTCGCAAGATACTGTCCGCTCGGGGAAACCGATATTCTCGAACCCGCTAAACAACCGTCGTCTATCGCTCTGTGCAAACATGTTCGCTCGTTCAAATCCCAAACGTAGATTTCACCGCCTTCTAATCATGAGAAAATTAAATTCATTAATTATAAAAAAATTTCATAAATAATTAACGATTGTTTGCTCCTGTATCTGCGTCTTCGATGTTTAAATGCTTTTTTTTTTTTGATCAAATGTTATAATAATTTACCGCCGTTTGTGAAGAGTTTCTTGCTGTCCGGCGAGAATGCAACATCGTTGCATTTCTCGTTCATTTTAAAACTTCCTATAAGTTCTTTAGTTTTACTGGTCAGAAGATATACGTCGCCCATCCTTCCACAAACGGCGATGAATTTACCGTCCGGAGATACTTCGAAGTTCTGTAAATAGTTTAAGCTGCATAAATCAATCGTTTATTAATAATTCAATATTTGAATCGTTCCAATGTTTTTTTTATAAGATTCTGCAAAAGAAATTATTGACTTATTGTGATATTGAACTATAGTAAAAAATTTGCCCACCAAAAATTCAGCCCGGCTTCAAAATGCGACAATTTTAACATAAAATTACTCGAGATATATTCAGAAAAAAATCTTTAGGTATCTGTGAACGATAAATCCGTCTCCAATTCACCTTCATGTTTGTCATTCCGTGTGGTAACGGTATTCTGTGAGTTTTACCAGCCAATAGATCGTAGGCATGGCAATGAGCGTGGTGCTGGGACCCGACGACGATTTCCGACCCCTCTTTCGTAAACCTTGCCTTGTTTATGGGAAACCTGTGATACTGCATGCTGTGCAATTTCGTATTCTCCCTGCCGTCTATCTGGATGAAATGAACAAGGAATGTTATTCCGATTTTTCTGTATTATTTTGACCTAAACTCACTTGGAATATCGATAAAACTCCGGACAGTCCGGCGACCAATGCTACCGTCGAGCTCGGATGAAATTGAACGTTCGTTACGACCGGTCCTTCGGACCGAGTCTGTTTATTTATGTTCTTCAAAGCTTTCATCTCGATCGTTCCCTGGCTAAGATTCTTCACTTTTGGAGTTACCAAGTGATTGCTATGCTGCGATATGGAAGAACAGAGAAAGAATCATTCTTCAGGTCTTGTGAGAGCGCTTATTCTACTTTCAGAATTGAACAGATCAATTATTTACGTTCTTTATATTCTATCGAAGCGTGAAAAGGGACAAGATTATTAGAGAAGTTGATTTTCTGATTTCAAGACTATAGGCAAACTGTAACTCAACTCCAAAGGTTTTCTTACTTTGATTCATAAGTCTAGAATCATTTTAGATTATTGAATTTGTTCTGAATTATGGAGAAATGCTGTTTCCCCGTTTTCCAATAAATCAAACAAGGAATTCCGCCGCGAATTTGATACGGAATACAACAGTGTCGAATTCTGTGTATTACCCGAAGTACTTCCTCGTCCGAATCGTCATCGGATCCAGTCTCTTTCTCTTTTCCAAGTTCCGCCCATTTCGGAGTGCCGACGAGCTGTTGGTACTTGCTGCGCAGATACGCCTTGTACGTTTTCTGCGGTTGTTCAACCACCATTTTTCTGCCTTTAAGATCCATGGCTTTCTCGACGCTGCGTCGAGCAAAATATATTCGGAATTAAAACTGCTACGATATAAAAAAATAAAATGATCCCGAACTGATCATCAAACTTACGAGAAATTTTCATCGTCGTCGTCGTCGACCCACGCGGCTTGCCTCTCCTCCTTGACGACGCCCTCGGCGTCGACCCCGGAATCGATCTCCGAGCCGCTTTCGTCATCCTCGGAAACGTTTCTGTCATCTTGATCCTGATCATCGTCGGAATCGTCAGTCTCTTCGTGGTCTTCAGGGTCGACTTTTTGTTCGGAAATATCGTCGTCATTTTTGAAGAGATTGTTTATGACGTCTTTGTGATCGCCGAAGACGAGTCTTTCTAACCTAAAAAATGTTAACTCGACGATTTTGGGTTTTTGCTCGTAGTTTGTTGACGCGAAGATGAGTAGAATAAGTGAGTGAATAGTAACCTCGCTTCTTCCTCCGGGTCGTAATCATTCTTGTGTTTTTTCCTCATCGGAGATTTGAATTTCGTGTTGTACTTAACCTCTGTTTCTGGCTCATGTCTGCGATCCGATGTCTTCCGCTTCTTCCTCGGCTCTACGTCGTCGTCTGAATTATCATCGTCGACTTCCGATACTTCGGAAGGAGAAACCAGGTCTTCAACTTCGGCCATGAGGTGTTATTGCGGTTATTTGTTGTTTTCTTGCAGTAAAAACGATGCAGAATGCTGCTACCGCGTGTTCATTATTTGGGACGAGAGTCCATAATATCGAAAACATCGATGTTTTCAGAGCGATGTATCGATGATATATCGATGCCTGACATCGATTTCAACTTTCGATATCGATGTTTAACGCCCAAATTCGCGTTGGAATCAAAGTGATTTTCATCATAATGATGTGCCAATCAGATGTCGAATAGCACCGCTCTGAAGTTATATTTGAAGCGATTTTCACTCATCAAGTACGGGCGTCGGTATGCGTGAAAATTCGAATTTTCGACCTTTTCGGTCGAAGACGCCTTTTTTGACTCATCCCGTACGGGCGTCGATACGCGTAAAAATTTTTTCGACCTTTCGGTCGAAAACACGATCAGGTACGGGCGTCGGTACGCGTACGGTCCATTTGAAGCTGAAAACACAGGCTGACGAGTCCGTTTCGCCGAAAATATCGATTTTTGAGTGATGAGGTATTCAAATTCCGGGTCAGACGGTCCATTTGAGGCTGAAAACACAGGCTGATGGCTTACTGTCATAAATGGTCTAAGTACTTCGTTGATCAAGAACCTCTCAAAACTCCCCATAAAAAATGAATATTAAGAGCATGCTACAGTCATTTTTTTACTCTTCTTTACCGACCTTACCCGGTTTTCACTTGTTTTCACTGATAGCAAAGTCTACGCGTCACGAGCGCGGAAAAGGAACCAAGAGTGCAATTCTAGATGAAATTCCGAAGATATACATCGGAAAACTTCTTTGTTTCATGCAACAATGAAGACGTATTCTTTTAAACTGCACAAAATGGTAATTGTCGATGTCAAGCGGTGGTCGCGGCCATGATTGTGAGTTTCGCCCGCTTGACATCGACAATTACCATTTTGTGCAGTTTAAAAGAATACGTCTTCATTGTTGCATGAAACAAAGAAGTTTTCCGATGTATATCTTCGGAATTCCATCTAGAATTGCACTCTTGGTTCCTTTTCCGCGCTCGTGACGCGTAGGCTTTGCTATCAGTGAAAACAAGTGAAAACTGGGTAAGGTCGGTAAAGAAGAGTAAAAAAAATGACTGTAGCATGCTCTTAATAAAGCCCAATATACTTTGATAGGGTGAAACATTGAATTTACGAAGGATCTCGGTACCTATTATTCACTTTAGGCTTCCGGATGTCTATTCAACTATCGTAAATGGTCTGAATATTCCGTCAAGATCACGTCGAAATTATACCCCATAAAAATTGAATATAAAAAAAGTTTAATGTACGTTGACAGGTAAAAAATCAAATTTTGACAGGATCTTAGCGCCTAATATTGATGATCGGCTCCCGATTTCCGATATTTTTACTCGAAATTGAATCGTGAATGCAGACACTATCAAAATCGTGACTTGTAGTACCAAAAAGCATCTATTACTCGAGCTACTGCATTCATGAATGATAAAACCTGGAGGAAATCGAATAGTTTGATACATGGATCGAAATAGGAGAACTGGCTCGTTGATACATTGACTGAATCATTCATTCATCATATTTTCACAGAGTGGAAATAAATTACCACTGAGATAATCATATCGAATATCATATTAATTTTTCTTGTTTTATGATGAAAGAAATGTGT
Source organism: Euura lappo (assembly GCA_018257835.1). Classification (NCBI taxonomy): domain Eukaryota; kingdom Metazoa; phylum Arthropoda; class Insecta; order Hymenoptera; family Tenthredinidae; genus Euura; species Euura lappo. Next base: position 40,696 of record JAEUYN010001230.1, on the reverse strand, counting down.
TATTATTGAGATAATATTGCATGTTGAACAGTTTCATGATATACCTATAAATAGTATTTCTATAAGTATTTAATATACAATATGTACAATTTTTGTGCAAAATTATGTTAAATTGTAATTATATTGTAATAAATACAAATAGCAACGTAGACCAGTAAAATTTTCGTAACTGGCTCTACGATGTTGTCGATTTTCATTGAATTTCATTAACGAAAAACGATAGATCTCTGATATTAAAATGTCAATGTCAAACAACTCTAGACAATTTTTCACAATAATAAAATAAAGTAATAAAGTATAACAAAAGATAAAATTCCGTTCAATATATTAAACTATACGATGTGATGCAACAAACAAGTGTATCAGCAACTATCTATAACTAAGTTCAAATAGGTACTTCACTAGGATTCTTGTTCAGTATTTAAAGCATTATGATATTCAGTAATAAGCACTCATATAGCAACTAATTTTTACGTTCAGAATTCATCACATCATATTTTCAGCAAGAAACGAGGCTCTAATGTTAGTATTCAAATGGAATTGAAATGCAAACGAGTTCGATGCAATGCAATCCATTAGTCTTTCAACCCGTAATAATCACGCCTCAGTAGATTATCATGATAGCTACACCGGGTCCATTTGACCCGAGCCAATGTTTGAGCGATGTTCGGAAAAGGACGGGTTTCTATTCGAAAATACGTAATTTTTTCAATTTTCAATATTTCTTCGCAAAAATTCAGTCTTTAAAAAAGTATGTTAATTTTGAAGCCTGAACTTGAAGATCCGGGCATCGATAGGTTGAAAGAATGGAAAATTTCCAATCAATCCTACATTTTTCCGGGTTTTGCGTGTTCACTAATCGTATTACTTCGATAGAAAAATGAATCCGTGTCAAATTGGCCCGATGTGATTATTACGGGTTGATCGAGGTCATCGCAATCTCCTACGAAATAATGAAACTACGAATCATTGACTAATTACGAATTTTCCTAATCGTATAAAAAGACCTATCTGCGATATTTTTCCTAATCTTTGGTTCTGAGTTTCGAACAGAAATACCGCGTGTGGTTGATCCTCAAATCGTTGCGAAATAACTTCATCAAGGAATATTAGCGAACGAAATATCGCCCAAGTCTATAATCTTAGTAGCTTCTAAATTATCCTGCGTAAATTTAGCGCTAAGCACGTGTTGCCCCCTCCTAATTTTCTTCACATCCAACGTGTCCAACTGGTGAACCCGTTTCAGGTGAGTTTTCAGGTTTCCCTTCTGTGTGAACGACAAATTACAGTGCGGACACGGATGAGGTCGATCACCGGTGTGATGCTTCTGATGCACCTTCAACGTATTCTTCTGGGAGAATGACTTCGGGCACAAATTACACTTGTACGGTCTCTCCCCCGTGTGTATTCTCTTGTGCCTCTCAACCTGACACGGCTTGAGGAACCCCTTCCCGCAAATGTCGCACTCTCTCCTGAACTGAGTCTTGTCAATCGTCAGTTTCGGCCTACTGTCCTCGGCGTCGGACAGAGGCACTATCTCGTCAGGGCTTCCCATTTCGACGCAATCATCCAGCCCCAGCGTCCCGTGCGATTGCGTTTCTCCGTTTTCCTCCCTTTCCGTCTCGTACAAAACCGCATGTTGGTCCGATTCGTTCATCAGCGTCTCCGAGTCAATCATTTCCTCCGTCGTTTCACCCTCGGGCAGATGCTGAAGCATCGGATCGTCGGTCTGAATGGTGACTAGTCCGTTGGCGAGAAGGAAGTGCAGATTGGCGACTAACTGATTGCTCTCGTTTATCGACAGCATCGCGTTGTTGTTCAGGATCGTTCCGTCCGCGTTGAAAGTGATGTGGGGTGTGATGCCGTCCGCCAGCGTATTCGCGTCTATCGTGATTGAGTCTATGTTAGAATATTCGGCGCCCTGAGAAGTTTCCGCGTTCATTTCGTTCTCCACAGTCTTCTCAAGTTCAGCGGCTACTCCCGCGACCGCGGCGACCTTACGATGCTTCGGCTTAGTCTTGGACGGATCCTTGTCCTCCCTCATGTGCGTCAGCAAATGAACTTTTCTGTGGCCCGAAGTCCTGAATCTTAGATCGCAAGAGTTGCATTTGAAGGGTTTGGCACCTGAAATACGAAATAGGAATACAGTCCCTGAGATGTATGCGATGTTCTTCGGACTCTGAATAGAAGATTATGATTACCAGTATGCAATCGCATGTGGACCTTGAGGCTACCCTTGGTCGTGAATAGACTGTTGCAAACGTGACAAGAGAATGTTTTTTTACCCGTATGCACTTTCATGTGACAATCCAGGGTGCATTTAACTGCAAAACATTTGTTACAGTATTCGCACTGGTATGGTCTCTCCCCCGTGTGAGTTCTGATGTGTCTCACGAGGTCGCTGGGCTTGCGGAAGGTCTTGGGACAGTATTTGCACTTGTTCGTGTAAACCTTCTTCTCCTTTTTGATCACCTGTAAGAATATTCAACATTGGTATCAAACGAATGTATCTTCAGGTCCGGGATATAGACTCACAGTTTCCTTCTGGGTCACAGCGTCGATGAGGAATTTTTCAGAAAGTTTGGAATCGCATCCTAGTCTTGCATCGGATTTTGTCGAATAATTGCCGTCTATCGTCAAAGGATCTTTCTGTGAACTGTCTGGCTCGACTTTGTTCACCTGAGTACTATTCTCGTGAAATTCTTCGTGGATAGTCAGCTGAATCTTATTTTGGAAGGATATATTACACGTCGCGCATTTCCACTGCCTGCAACGAGTTCACGTACATAATCGTTAATCATGAGGCAATTTCCGATTTTGCTAGGGTAAATCCTCCGATGATTCTACTCACAATTTATTCACGTGGGTCTTGACGTGTCTGCTCAGACCTCCGTTCGTGCAAAACTTTAGCGGACACTCCGTGCACTGGAATTCTTTGCCGCCGATATGCGTCTTGAGATGATCCTGGGATCGGATAGAACGAGAGTTTTAATTTTCACAGTCCTTGAGCGATTGGATTTAGCTGTTTTATACCTTCAAAGCAGCGGCTGTGAATCCTGATTTACTGCACATATGACACTGCAGAAGATTCTCCGACTCTGTGCTCTTCGACGGTACGACAGCGACAGGTTTTTTCACGGTTGCTAGGACGTGAATCTTCCTATGAGTCCTCAACTGGGATCGTTTTTGAAAGTATTTATCACAGATTTTGCAGCTGGAATTATAAAAGCAAATCAAAATACGTTCCCCGACAAAAGGTCTTTGAACAATTTCAATTGATCTCACTGGTACGAGAGAATCGGCAAAGGCTTCTCCGGCAACGGTGAAGACTGAGTTTTCACATCGTCCTTCGCAGTTTCCTCCGGAGACTGGACGTCCAACCCGTCGGTTGTGTCTGCTTTAGCAATAACTTTGGGATACTTCGGACATGCTTGAACCGGACGTGACAATTCTGGACAAGTTTGCATGGAACTAACAACCATCAGATGTCTAGTCTGTTTCGACTGATTATCCTCAGGCATGGAAGTGGTCGTGGTGACAGACACCAGGTGCTGCTCCTCCTGAGCTGACTTGGGCAATATACTCGCCATGCTCGTTGAATTAGCCGGGGTGATACCAATGTCCATTTCGTTGTCCGCCTGATGAAAAGAATAAGAAAAATAATTAGCAAACAGTGTCTTAAATAATATGAGAAACTTGAAGTTCGCAACCGACCTGCAGTGTAATCTGACTCATATCGAAAGAGTCGAATTGCGGTGTGAATATTCCAGCGTTAATGGAGCTGCCGCTCGCCGGTGTCTCCATGTTCTTCGTATTCTCGTAAATGATATTCAATATCGGTTGTTGGTCTCTCGTTTCCAGAGAGTCTGGAGTACTCTCGCTAATTTGTCTGGTCAGATTACCTCCCAGTCCAAGATTCATGCCGATATTGAAGAGCTGCTGATTCAACGTCTCTTCTATCTCTCTTATACTCTCCTGAAATTTGTTGACCAGATTTAACAAAATTTTTACACACTCATTTTCATCTGAGAATTAACGTACCGGTGTAAGAGTTTGATCTCCGGAATAATTTGGCAGCGTTATAGTCCCCGTTTCATCTGCGTGGAGGGTTTGAGTCGGAACCAAGTTCATCGGTTCAGCAGCTGGCAGCGAAACTGTGGGGAAGAATTTATCGTGTTTCTTTTTACTGAGGATTAAACGCGATCATCGGTACTCACGGTCCACAATTTCCGTCGACGCAGTCTTGTCCTTTTCAACCGGTATTCTGTGAAACTGATCGGAAAAAGCTTGAGTGAAGTCCGGTGCCATTTGCGGCTGGAATGTGACCTCCATTTGATCGGTGAGGTTGATATTTTCGGGCAATACAGTGATCGCTGGTTTTTGCGCCACCTGGTTCGATGCAGATGGCTGCTGCTGTGACTGTTGATGAAGCTGCTGTTGGTACGGATTAAGGTTTTAGAATCGTAAATACGCGATATAATTCCAGGACAAACCTGCTGCGCTAACTCCTGTTTGTGTATCTTCATGTGCTTTCTACAATTAACAGAAGTCTTGAACGTCTTATGACAGTACGGACACATAAACGGCCTCTTATTACTGTGCGTTGCCAGATGTCGTTTCATGCTGCTCTGGGTTGAGAATTTAGCCAAGCATATCGGACAATCGAAGGGTTTCGATCCCTCGTGGGTCCGGAGATGAGACTTCAGGACACTGTTCGATGTGAACCTCCTGGAAATAGGGATGACGGTAAATCGGCGAATTTAGTGTGGGGAAATAGGGGAATCCGCGCGGTTTAGCACCTGCTACACTTCGGACACTTGTACGGTCTCTCTCCGGTGTGCCTTCTGAAGTGTTGCTTGAGGTGACTGATTTTTCTGAACGCTGCCGGACACATCCAGCACTTATGAGGTCTGGCGACGTCGTTGCTATTGTAGACTTGCTGATGTTTAGAAGGTACTTGAGCGATGCTTATCTTGTTCCCAGCGTCGGTTATGAGCAACGGTTCCTCTAGTACGATCGAAGGTGCCAAAACTTCGGCTTCAGGGCTCGGTTTTGTCCTCCCCCTTGTGTGGTACTTCATGTGAGCTTTGAGCAGTGTGTTCGCTGCGAACGATTTGTCGCATATGTGACACGTGAATGGCTTCACACCGGCGTGGACTCTGGAAATACCAAAAGGCAATACAGCAATATGTAAGTTTGGATATCGATTCTTTGTAGGATTCAAACTATAAGCGAATCTACCTCATGTGTATCGTCAAACTGGTGTGGCAAGCGAACATCTTGTTGCAGTTATGACACATGTATTTCTTGACTCCAGTGTGTGTTCTCTCGTGGGCAATCATCGTCGATTTGACAGCGAAAGATCGAGAACAATACGAACACTGAAAGACCGAAAATGAGTATCGGTGTAATTTATCACCGGCATAAAACGATGACGATCTATTTTGTATACCTTGAAGGGTTTTTCCTGAGTGTGGATCCTTAAATGGCGAATAAGGTCCGATGGTTTTTTGAACTCCTTGTAGCAGTAGGAACACGTGTACCATCTAATATTTCCTATCGAGCGTTGCTTTATCGTCACATATTTTCTGTAAATATGAAAAGAAATTCAGTCGTACAAGTAAACTTGATGATTATCACAAGATTAAGAATCAATTTACCTCGTAGCACCATCTATGCTGCTGTCCAATAGCGTGACCATTGTAGTCCGAGCTTCTCCCTTCCTCTGAGCGTGTCCCGACTCTTTGTCTTTACTCGGCAATCCACTGTTCTTCAGGGCTTGTTGGAGGATGTCTTTGTTTGCAGTATTGCTCGCGGTGGAATCAGCCGGATTTTTAACACTAGATTCGAGCATAGCGAGCTGAGACATGACCGTGTCGACCGTCGCCTGCATATCTTCGGTGGAGCTGTCGCAGCTTTGCGCTTTCTGAAAGAATAGATATTTACGATAACGAATATTATAAATGAAACTGGGCAATTATTCGACGTAAATTTACCGGATTTGAATGCATTTTCTTCATGTGAGCGTTGAGGCTTCCGAGTTTCTTGAATGTACAAGGACAATTGGTGCACTTGTAGTACGGCCTGTCGTCCGGAATATTGTGAACTCTCAATACGTGAGCGTTTAGGTTTCCTGAAAATTGTTATTAAGGAACGAATGAATCGATCAATTTTCAAAAATCGGGCAAAATTGTGTTCTCACCTTTTTGACTGAATTTTGCACTGCATAAATTGCAATTGTGAGGTCTGAATCCGTTGTGTTTCCACATGTGTATTTGTAGCGATCCTTTCTGGGTGAAGGCTCTTGTACAAATTGTACACTGTTGAATAAGAGAATGTGAATAGTAATAGATTTTTCAAAACAGCACCTAAGTAGTGTATCATAATAGTGACACCGGGTAAATTTGACCTGAGCCAACTTTCAGCGATTACTGAAGAAACTCTAAATTTTTGTTTTTTAAGTACTGAAAAAAATTCGTGAACAAAAGTGTCGAGAAGAATACGGTTTTCTACTAAAAAATTAATAACTTTTTCAATATCTAATACATTTTGGCAAAAATTTAGAGCGATACTCTCGAGTTATAGTGCTTTCATAAAAAAAAAAATAGATTGGAACAGACTCTTTCAGAAAGTATATTTTTTTCTTTTGAAGCTAGAACTTGACGATTCGGAGCTTGAAAGGATAAAAGAACCATGTTTTCGCCTATATACTACTCCTATTATTCGATTGAAACGGGTTAATTATTACGGGTTAATTCAATCTATCCAACGAACCTGGAAAGGTTTCTCTCCGGTGTGAACCCTGATGTGTCGAACGAGTTGACTCGGTTTTTGAAACAATTTCAAACATATTTTACATTTGTAGACTGTTTTCTGTTTGACCCCTTTCTTAGTCTGTTTGACCAACTTCGTTTGTAGCTGTGGATAATTATGGGGATCATTGATTGAATCCGTCGATGCAAAGGTGGGAAGTTCACCCAAGAATCAAAATAAATAAACATTTGAAAACTTGTAAACAAAAACATACTCACTCTATAATGTTCACGAATGTGAAGACGGTAAAGTGCTGGTTGAGTAAACTGTTTGTTGCACAATTTACACTTCCTAACATCTTCGGTCGTCCACTTTTCATTGTGAAGTTTCAGATGAGCGTCTAACTGGGCCTGCGATAAAACAACAAATTTGTTCATCATCATCAGACCATTACGAATAATTAGAAATTGATAATCAAAATCTACGACAATGAGAACAAAAAATAATCCTATACCTTGTGATACTGGGCACTCAGGCCAAGCGCAAAATGAAATACTTGAGAGCAGATGAGCACCAATGCAAAATTTAGGCACTCGACAGTCAGTGACATCGTAGTTTATCAATTAGAAAATAATTGTCGCACTGTAAATGCTCTCCGGATATATGGATACGTTAGGTTCACATTATTCGGATATACGTTCTTACATCACATAAAAAAAACGTGGAACCACTTGATTCGATTCCGAGTCATTCACTTCTTATCGCAATAAAATTAAGTTTCATTACATATTTGGTTATTCATTGACCACTTTATTGGACACAGTTTTAACTCTTCGACGTTGTCCCAAAGTCCAAAAATTAGGGTATCATTTTTTTTTCGAACTTGTATGATGACCGTGAGTCTGGTTACCATAAAACAATATTCTGAAAGACCGTTGTTGTTATTTTATTCATTATCAACACGGTTTCTATCTGAATCTCGAAGTGCATTCAGGAAGTGTCCTGATAAATCGCGCCCACCCTCGACGGTGCATCACAGATTGTGTATAATTAATTCAAGGAATCTTTTCATCATTATTTTAGCATTCTACGATCATTTTTCCAAGTCAAATGGACAGTCGCTGCGATATTTGTCACCAGAAATGGGCTGCAATGTACACACAACGATATCCATCGTTATTGCCGAGTGTATTCGTGTCAAATGTCAAGCACACTCGTTCCATCAAATTATATACTTAAATTATACTGCGTTCAAGAGCCTATTTAGCCACTCGACGAGCTCTCGTAAAGAGACAGAGGATACAATTCGGTGCATTTGTTGCGTCGAATTAGAATTTGAGAAAAAATCAAGGGGGTACATATACAACTTGAAATGTAAAAAAAGTAAAAACTGCCAAAAGACATTTTTCATATTTTTAGAATGTTTTTCACACGATTTTGGAAACACATTTTTCACTGTCTACGATGCACTAAATAAAATCTATCGGTCGATCGATTCAAGTTTTTCTGGTCTCAAACTATTCAGTGAAGAGGCCTTTTCAAAATGAACAGAAAACTTCTTGATCCGATCAAAATTGTACCAGATATTCATCATTTTCTAGAATAAAATAGCGTTTTTCTGTTTTCATACGTTACTTTTCGCGTGATAACTCGAGTAAAAATAAAGTTATGAAAAAATTCTCTGTTCATATTGAAAAGGCATCTTTACTGAACAGTTTGAGACCAGAAAAACCCATGCAAAATTTCTTAGAAAAAACCATTCAACAGTCTCAAAAATTACTTTCGGTGGTTTTGAAATTTTTGAAATTTCAAGGTGTACGTTCCCCCTCGAATAGAAAAAAATGCTTTTTTCTCCTGTCGAAGTCAGAAGCACGCGGCTTATCTCGAGAGCATTGTAGCTCGTTAAGATTCCTTATCTTCATCCCAGTTTCCGACCTGCGGTGCACTCGAATCTCTTTTCGTCTTACGTAATAGTAAGCATAAATCGGTCTAAAATTTAGCAAAAGGGGTAGTAAAAAACCCGTCCCAAAGTCCAGCGACCCCATAAACCCTAAGGTTCGTCTTTTTTCATTCTCAATTAATATTTTTTATCTGTGTAGCTCATAAATCTTGTGCGTCATCTCGCTACGGTGGTTCGTGGTTCTTCATCTCTTCATTCTTTTTTTTTTTTTTTTTTCTGTTTTCGTTCTTTTATTCTCTCGACCTAAGAAACTTTCGCCGCATCCCAAACCCGCGGGTATGTGTCAGACTGCAAAGCGCGGTAAGATGCAACAGGTTTCATAAGGCAAGAGATCTGATGTACAATAAATTTATCCGTAAACCGTCAGCGGTTTTAAGGGCTTTGCCGTTTCGGGCCTCACTACGTCCGCCAAATTATCTCACGTGAAAATTTTACTCTCAATCGGGGAAAACTAGCCGGGGCCCTGCTAGGCCCCGGCCAGGAAGCTCTAAGAGGGCCCTGGCGGGGCTCTAGATAGTTTTCCCGACTAAAAGTAAATTTCTACATTTTTGCTATATAGTGCTTTATATACAGGTTGAATTCCCAACGACTCGTTGATCTGAAGTTGGCTATAGAATGAAAAAATGAGAATTAGGACACAGAAATGTCTAAAAGCTTGTTTCACGATTCTAGCCAACTTCACCCTGTATAAAGTGAGAAGCTGCGAATTGTCACTTTCCACGTGTTACACTATGTAATATACAATTGGGATTTATCATCGAATTTTTCGTTTTCCAATTTTTATACAGTGCATCTAACGTAGAATAGCTCAAAATAATTATACCCCGTTTTTTTTTTCTTTTTCGTTGAAAATTATAATTAAAAGAGTTACTGGCAAACTTAGCATGGGTGACGTCACAACGTAGTAATTTTCGATCTTTTGTATATTTCCTCCAATTTTGTTCCGATTGAAAAAAAGAAAAATTATGTCCTAATTACTTTTTCGGTAGATATTAATGTATGAAATTGTAAAAAAAAAAAACTAAGTGCGAAATCCTAATTGCGACCTTTTTTTATTCTTCTTCGCTGATTTTGCATTATACATGTGTGACTATTAAACGATTACGTCATATAAGTTGTAAAGGAAAGGCGACAAATAAAAAAGACGCTGCTATTGTTTCGCAGAGCGCTAAATAATGAAAATAATTAAAGAGTCATATATGAGATCGTATAATCTCGCGAAATATGTGTTTATATAGTTTACTATGTATTGGAGAGAATTTCGGAGAACGACGATGCGATAAGACACATTGATCATCAACTTATTGCGGTCGTGCAGAATGAGATGGAAGAACAATTATATACAGATATTCAAAGAATCAAAAAAAAAAAAAAAAAAAATGAACGATAATTTTATGAAAAATGTAGATTAAAAAAAATTTTTTTTTCAATGATCAAGGCTTGAGGAATTCTCTCCTCATGCGAAGCAAACTTAGTTTAGACTATAACTGGAGCCCCGAATTGGCACAAAGAAATTTTCGATCGTTGGTCTGGCGCAGGCTGAGAGAAGAGAAGAGAAGAGAAGAGGAGAGGAGAGGAGAGAAAATAAAAGTATACCGGAGTGAGCCTAGACTCTGAAAAGAGTCCTGTTAAAATATCGACCTTGTAAAGTTACGTCAGTAGAAAATATATAATATGGCGACTTTTCGATCGAGTGAAAATAAAACGTAACCAGTTTATATCCTTTCGATTTATATACCTCAACGATTTTTAATTAGGGATGAGAAAGATCGCGCTAATTATATCAGCGGACCGAATCTCCGCACTCGTTTATAATTAAATCGATCAAAAATATTTAAAAAACTATAAGATATTTAATTGATTCACTCAGTTTCATTCATCGCTAATTATCACAGGATGTTTTATAGTCATTATACACCGGCTTCTTTTTTATATACTTTTATTATCCCACCGTTATTGAATATCGCTTACGAAGCTGCACTATTCTATTATCTCATAACGATGATCCTTTATTTCACCGCACCGCATACTTTGAGAGTCTCAAAGTTTTTCTTTTTTTTTTTTAATCTCTGCGTCACGAGATCGAGAAAATTGATTAATTAATGAAAATTCCACCCACGTGTATTTCGAACATCGACTATATATATATATATTAAAAATTCGTGGCTCGTGGTCACCGCTCACGGTCGCTGACCAACTGTCAATGAAACCGCACGCGGTATCTGACCGAGTCTCAGCATCTCTGAAGAGACGAGGAAGTCCCCGTCTGCAAGAGGTCGAGGGGAGGGTAGAAATTTCGCTGATTTCGTTATCGTTGCAAAATTAAGAGGACGAGCAATAATACTCCAAAAATCATTAATACATGAACCGAAGTTCATTACACATGGAAAATGGACTTTTTCAAAAATCACTCGTAAGGTTTCAGACGCACTTTCACATTTTCATTGGAAAGCAATTCTTCATCATGTGAATGAGAGAAACTGAGAAAATAAAAGCCTGTGATAAGTTATGGTCAGTTATCGAAATTGAGCGACAATCTAGTCACTATTTTGCTGATAACTTGGTCCAGAAATTTTTTCATTCAATTTCCGTCATTCAAACGATGAAGAATTGCTCTGCGAAGAAAATGAGACATCGAGTCGGATTAACCGTGTGCCTAAGCCTGAAAAAGTAAGATGTGAATGACTTTTGGATTATGGAGAATTTTCTTAATCACGCTGTACTGGTCCCCTTAAAATAAGAGAAAAAGAATGAATATGTAATTAAAAGCAATTAGGGTCTCTGCAGCTAATCGTTTTAGCGATTGCCGGCTGTTAGTTTCACGGTCTGAAAATATTGAGACTGGCGATACGTGTATATATATGCGTACACAGATTATACAGACATCTAAGAATATCGATTACCAATGATCAACGATTGTTATCTAGCGTGGGATGTTATAGTCGATGGTTAAAATTGAAGTATGTACATAAAGTATAAATACTACAATGAAGACGGATGCCTTCGATCTTGTTACACTGGCATGCCTGGATTCACACTTTCTATAGTGTTAATCAAGATCTAACGATCTCAACAGATGCTCGTGGCTCTATGACCGAGAAGAATGATTCAGCCATCGTCAGATCAATTTTTAGATCGATGGTCTATTCACTGAAAATTTTAGTCTACAAGTGATTTTGCATGACTTGATATGATTTTATACACTATTTCAGCTAATTTCCCACATAATTTTGTGATGTCAATCGTAATCTTTGCTAATTTTCGAAAATTTCCATTGACTGAGGGTCATTCGAGTTTATTTCCAGTAATTTCAGTAGGTGGACACAGTGAATTGACTTCAATATTGTTTTTTTTTTTTTATTCATGTAGTCGAAGCGAGTCTCTTGATTTGCGAAAGTTCATTGATTCCAATGGCTCATTGATGTAGATTAAAAACGACATGTTTAAGTCAGAGTTAAAGTTAAACGACCGTTTGGCACTTTGCAAGCGTGACTGGAATCGGTCACAGCACACGTGGGTAAACAGAGAAGCTGTGTAAAATGATAAATTGGGAAAATACAAAGTACAAATATTTGTACCACGTTACCAGAAAATCGCGTTGAAAGCAGTCTTTCAAGAGTCTCAAAGAAACTGGACGATTTTTTTTTTTCTTGTAATCGACGCGGATTCGTCAGATAAATTGAAAAAAAATATGGTAAAGAACTAACGAAGCTGTCTGAATATCAATCTTTCGATGATTCGCGATTTAATGAAAGGAGTTTGAATATATCGTGAGAGAGTAATAAATTTCTCATAATGTGTAACCGCTTCGCACATGTGTCAGGGACATATTTTAGCCCATGTAATAAAAGGACAGTGCATACGTATACAGATATGTGGGTTGTAAAACTGGGTATGTACTACAAATAGAGTGGGCGGTTGGGAGACTCTTTGTCAGTAGTTATTAAACACACATATATATGTGTGTATGACTGCATCTTAGGCATACACGTGTTACGCAAGCGAGTTGCATGATCTCATAACACACGGTGATCTCGCAAAGAGATTGGCAGGCCCCAGAGCCCTCAACAAGTGTAGGAATTTTTATCAGGAATTTAACAATTAACCTGATTAGTTAATAACAACGATTTCGAATCGTTAAAAACACGTTCATTACTACTTGGATAAAAAAATTTCAAAATTGCCGCCAGAATCTCCTTTCAACTATTTTTATACTGATTTTTATGTATCATTTTTTTCTTTCTACTTTCTCTAACGAATTATTTGTTAATTTTATAGAAATTTGAAAAATATTCACTCAGATTTTCTTTGAAATTAGAAAAAATTGCTAAAACCAAAAACGATCGTTTTCAATGTCAAAAACTCTGCGAGCAATAAAAAGACTGAATTTCGAGGTACCAAAAATGTGAAATGAAAAATATTCTTCTCAAGAATGTTTTTTAAAAAATGAAGCAAAAACTTGACGAAATATAGATCGAAATTTTGTAATAAAAAATTAGCGAGTAACTGTAGATCCCAATTTTTCAAATATCGAGTCTGTATGTGGGTTCATAAATTTGCAAAAATTATCTCAGAACGTTGGTACTGTGATTTTTCGAGGCTGCGTTTAACGACACAAAGCAGCGACAGAAGTAGATACTCGACTTAATGATCGTTCATTCAGTTTTAACTAAAAAGGCAAAGTAGCCTTGAATAAATTATACAACTTCACCCACCGTATTTCTGCAATATGCAAAAAAGAGACGTCACACTATCCTCATCGGAGTGGACAATCAAGTATCGCAATAAATCACCATTTACATGAAAAAAAAGTACTTACATCGCTAACTTTCAACAAAGGATACGAAACCGAAGTACATGAATAAGAATCCGTTTACGGGTTCAACGAACAGCGTTGAAAGTCATAAGTTTTATCTTCGTGAATGGTAAAAAAGGAAAAGAAAAACGAGATGAACAAGAATAATTGGTAGGAAGTAAAAGAAAAAAAAAATGGTCCAGAACGTCGACGAGTTTTTTTTTTTTCGTTTTTGTCCATATCTTTTTTAGACGAATGATAGCTACGGTGTAATGCATGCGAGGGTCCGATAACGGAGAACTGAATCTGACCAAAAAAAAAAAAAGAGAGAAAGAAAGAAGAAAGCAACTAAACGTCGACAGTGCAGACTTCTCTGATAAGATAAGGTCATTTAACTAATTAAGAATATCAGTTTCATAGCAAGGATGAGGATTTGATTTGTTTCCTTTTTTTTTGTGTTGAATTGTTGCGAATACTAATTGGGGTGACTGAAAAACCAGTGAAGAATGATTAACCATAATCATTATATCGCTTGAATTCAATATATCGTCGATTCAAATTTCGAAATCGTATTTCTTTCGCGCCACGCCGTTTGGTCACTATTCAGTATGACGAGATCGCCATCTGTCGTCGTAAGTGGAAACCCACAAATCAATTTTCAAATATCGCGGTGAAATAGTGAATTCTGACGTAACAGTATTTTCGTTCGAGAATTATGGAAGCTAAATATTGTTTTAACACCGCATATCAATTTCGATAGGCACAAAGTGTATCGGAATTAATTTTTACGATTATTATAGCGGACACTAAAAAGTGTTTTAAAAAAATCCCTGACTTTTCAGTTTCAAAATTTTTTTAATTTACTGAAATTCGAAAGAAAATTATTTTTGAGAATACTTTCTTCATTCACGATTCATAAAAGTTTTGCTACTATTTCCATTGACTAAAATTTCTTTTGCAAGTTTTTTTTTTTTGTATTGCCGAATTTCCTGACCTCGCGGTTTTGTCTGACCAGTGGCCACCGTGTTTATGTCGTGCGATGAAAGATTCTCTGAAATAGCTCTCCGCATTCGAGAACCAGAGAAGATATTTATAAAACTGTATACACTGAATCGAGTAAAAGAAGCGGTTGTTTTTTCGGTGATTTAATCACGGCTATTAAACTCCGAGATAAGCCTGGGGTCAAGGAGTCCGAACCTCTTGCCTAAACTCGAACTTCAATTGATAAGAACAAATTTTTTCTCCGTCGCAGTTCTTCGCTTTCCCACAAATAAAGTATAGTAAGAATCATAAAAATAGAAAGTAGAGTGTAAAAATTCTAGAATCAGGCGGAAGACGATTAAATTCTGTGAAAATGAATAAAAGCCTTCTTTCCATCTTATTGTTAGAAACAAGTTAAAAAATGTTATTTTGTTTAGGCTTTTTCACCCGAGCCATGCGAGTATGCTGCGGCTCGTGATTATCTCAGATTATCAAATGACCTAGAATTCCAGCCCAGTTTATCAGCAGCCTAGTCTGCACGGTCAGCAAGATTGTACGTAGCAAGGTACGAGAGAAACGATCCTGGGAAACGGTAAAATTATCAACCGGCTAACGAGCGCATCGAGAATTAAAATTCGGCTTAATTCTTGGCATAAAATGATTAAAAATTGATTGATGTTTGAAATTACCTTCGTCGTGAAGGCGTCCTCGCACTCTGTACAGAATAAATTCTCCTCCTTCTCGTGCATCAACATGTGAGATTTGAGACTCGCCATTCTAGCGAATTTTCGTCCACATTCTGGACACTTTGGTTCGCCGATATTATGCGTCGCCATATGAAGCGTGAAATTAGTCTGTAACCACAGGTCATTGTACAGAGTTAATAGAGCATTTCATCTTCATCGCGGCAAATTTACATATCGAACAAATGTCTAGGAATAGAAGATAATTCGATCATCAGAATCACAGGATGATCGAATTTCTTATTTCTCAATCTTGTTTGTTTTTCTTTTTTGTTCAATTTTTCGAGGAAGGCCTCGATGAGGTTTTACAGCTTGCTTTCCAACTCCGAGAAGTAGAAAAAAAACCTGAATTTTCAATGCTTTAATCGCAGCAAAACGCTCGAAAACTTGAAACAATTCTGCGCTCAGAGTTTTCATTCCATAGGCCTCAAATTTGTTTCACACGCTCACAAGACTTCAAGGAAGGAAATTGAGGAGATATTTTGAGAAACAATTCCCTTATTCATCTAAATGAATCTTCGATCTTAAATTCTCTGACAAAATTCAAGTTGTGTTATAGATCGTTTTGCGATGGACTAAAAAATGATCGTATTCATAAATAGCTTCCTAATTTCCTCCCTTGGGGTAATTATAATTTTTCTAGACAGAATTTATGCCTTTGCGATGTAAAAATGTACGTGTAGAATTTTTTTTTCGTAGTGTTTCAGCTCTCGCGCGCTTCGCCTCGACTGAATAATTGTTCTGTCAGATTATCATCTACTTTTTACAGCTAGAAAACGAATTCGATTTCCGATATGAAAATTTCCCTCAAGTATCTCATTGCCGAGAAAGAACTTGAACCCACAGGAACGTTGAAGGAAGCTGGACACTTTGGACATCGATGCGGTTTCTCTTCTGCGTGTTGTTCCACGTGTCTCCTAAGCAGCATAAGCCTGTTGAATCCCTTCCCGCATATTTTGCACTTGAGATTGTTCGTATGCTGCAAAAAACAAGAATCGTAAACACGAAATAATCCTCAATCAGAGAAAAAAATCGTCTTACAGCAGATGGCGGGGTTGTTCCATCCTTCCTCGGTCTTCCGGGACTCCGTTTAACCACTGTACTCGGAGCCGGAGGAGGAACAGGAGCCGGAGTTCCGAATATCTCGAAGCTCTTAGTCTCCAAGCAGCTGGTTCCGGTCCCGCCAGAAGTGAACAACACCGTTCCAGGATAGTCAAGCTCCTTCTCAGTTTCATAGGGCGATTCTTCCCCCTCGTCGTCCGCAGAAATCGTCTGATACCCTTGCGAAAAGAGAGCCGTACTCTGTCCCGTACCGTCGGCGGACTCGAGAGTCAATTGAAATATCGGCTGTAAATTTTGGAGTAGAATTAATATTGAAGATTGACAATTTTTTCTATAATCCCACGGCTCTTATCCTCACATTTCCTTCGCCCTGCTTCGACGGAGCCGCCGCGATGATGTTGCTCTGCTGCAGAGTCACTGGCACGGACATAAATTCCAGGACGCCGTCGTCTCGCTCTGAGGACAAAGATGGTCGATATTAGAATGAAGAAAACGGAGTAATTTGATCTAAATTTGACAAATGACGAGTTTACGTCAACTTTTACCCGTGACGGCGAGCAGAGTCCGACCGTCGTCTGATATGATAAATCCTAAAGGCATGGTTTCCGAACCGGAGGCCAATTGCTCGGCGAGGATCGCCTGCTCCGATAACATGTTGCCGTTTCTGTAAAAGCGAGACAAGAAAATATACGAGGATTTTTATTGTTTGGGATCCAATTCCACGGTTTCAGAGTCCCAAAACTCGATTTAATTCGGATTTTAAACAATTTTGAGGTTAGGGTACGGAATATTCGAAATAATCGACCTTAGAGGCTCTAAATTCTTTCAGAATCGATACGATAATTTTAAATTCGTCAAAATCGGGTCTCAAAGAACGTTTTCAGGTTACTATCGAAGTTTATGGGAGAAATTATGGCGAACCTAACCAACAAATCGAAGACAGTTTTGGATAGCATGGGACCGATTTTCTGCATCGCAGAGTCGCAGAGGATCAAATTTAAGAAGAAATTACTGCTAAAATTCATTTATTCGGTATCGTAGACCTCGAATCGGTGCTTGTTTGGTCAAATAAACTAGTTTCAAACCATCTGACGTCTACACTTATCGCGCTGTATGTAGGTCCTAATATGAGATGATAAACGGGACCATAACTTTGTTTACGAATCTCGATAATCGTACCTTTGTCTGTAATTATATTCCATATTATCGTAAAAACTTCATCGAACGATTCACTCTTTTTTTTTTTTTAATCATACATTTTCATTGAAATTGTGAATATTGCGATGTGACGAGATTTATTTCGGGTTAATGTAAATATGGCGGAGTAACACACCAAAAAATGAAAGGACCTCGAGTGCGGAGATGTGAATCGCCTGATTAGTTCGACGACCGGATCACAGAGAGCGCTGCTTCTCCCGCGTGATTTGAATATGAACTTGACAAATGAGGATTTTAGGGAATGCAAATAATAATATAACAGTAATAATTTATTTAGGTCTATAACAATGTTGGACAAGGTGAAATGATACGAAACTAGGTACAGTTAGGCGAAGAAAACGGGAGAACGTCAGTCAAGCCACACGGAACAAAAATTGAAAAAACACTGTATCACGATCTATTGGAAACTGGTTTTGGCTATTAATTAACACAGAAATAGGTGGATGAATGGAAAAAGAGAAAAACTTAAAGAAATCGACCTTGGATGAGATTAGATTAGTTTATTTTATGCTGTGGTGAAGAATTAGGCCTAAGGGCAAAAGTAAATATTCAAATTGAAAGAATTTAAATTATTTAAATTATTTATATTAAATCGATTAATCTTTCCGATTGGAAGTCAAATATACTTTATATGTATTATATTATGTTGATAATTAAGTTTATTAGCAAATATAGTGAACTTAGGAAAAACAAAAGTCGATGTAAGCGGTATATAAGCAACACAGAAATAGATGAAATCGCAGTGACTACGAGTTTGAAATAAGAGTTGAAGAGCGATTATATACAAATCGAGTGGTTGCAAATACTAAACTGTAATAAATAGTCAAAAGATATAATTATGGGCGATAGATTTTTAATTTTTAATTATTATAATATGCAGTAGAAGCAGTATAACAGCAAAAATAGACAGACCGACATAACAAATTTCAAACTTGAACGAAAAATAGACGATAAAAAAAATATGAAAAACGTTTTTATAGAATTGTGTCTTTTTTGAAAAATTCCTCATTACCTTTTCTTTTTCTTTTTTGAATATTTTTAGCATCGTGATGATATGGGATTTATAGAAATTTTCGAATATCCCCTAATTCTGTGGTCTGAACATTGCTTCGTAATCGAATCCCTTCAATAAAGTCGTAGTGGATAACGATCGATACGTCGAATAATACGTAGAATAATGTGCTGATATTTGAACGCGTACGGTATAATACAATAGTGATTATCATTGTTACTACGAAAGAAATGCTATATCCGAGAACTATTGTATGCTGCGGTGACAAACAGACGATCATTCTTTGAGCTTGTATAAGAAGTTCATAATCGAGTTTCAGTCAGTGATTGCGATCAGTCGACAATGAACTCGCGATTTTTATCAATATTTCTGATTTCTGTGTACATTTGGAACATCGGTAGGTAGATTTATCCGCCTAATAATTATTGAGAGGTGATTGAAATATTTTCTGGATTCTAATACGTTGATGAATTAGAGCAACTATTGAAATAACAATTTCGAGTCGTTATAAACGATAATCACAATTATACAGGCAACTTAACTTCAGTGCTTTTGCTGCCAGGTCCACTAAAAATTTCCTATTTATTTCCAACCTACTAGAACGTGTAAGAAAATAATAATAATAATAATAATAATAATATGCTTAAAGCCCCAACGTAGCTTTTTTTTTTACCAGTACCGATGATAATCAATGACTACTATAGTAACGAATAATCTTTCAATCTCTCATATTTCGGACTTATAGTTTTATGGAAATGCGGAGGTCTAGACGTAACCACGATCTACAGGCTCGATGGAGATCTTCGATCAAATTACACCCTCGCAGAGTGCCATGCTCGCACCGATGCGTTGGGCCTGCCATTTACAGCTCCCAATGGCTCTACTTTTGGTAATGACTAATTCTGATGAACGGAGAACGTATCCCAGGCAGCGCAGAACTCAAAGTTGTCTAAAAGTCGTCGTATGGACGTCAAACGTCCCACTTTTTGAGTTAAAACGTGAATTTGGTCTTTCATAGACGTCGTTGAGAGTTAAGAAAAGATTTAGAGGTCCATACGACGACTTTGAGACATCTTTGCGTTCTATACTGTCTGGGATATTTTTTAAATCGCATTCCGAATGACTCGTTTTAAATTCTAGAGCCGGAAGTAGGTCTGGTGGTGCCGAGTTGTCAGATCGGTCTCAAACCAAATTGCCCATGGACGTCTCGGGGCTGGGAAATAGCTGGTGGATCGGAGCTGAATTTGCCACCGTTAAAACTGCCTCACGGTATAAGAAACTCGACCAATGAACGTCGGAATAATTTCACGATCCAGACCCGAATCCGATTAGGCTAATCAACGATTCTCTGTGAACAGAAACGGTCCGAATTCACACGAACGGTGTGAGGATGTCTCAGCTCGTTCCTCTGTTCTGGAATCGGTTTAATTTCTCGATAAAAGCCTCGACCCGAGGCACGGCCAGAGTCTTTTTACTGACAGACGCGGACATCGCGAATTCCGAATTCTACGTAATCGACGTGATCCACAATATGCTTTACCTCGCGCATCAGACGAGCAGCATGCTAAAATGCGGAAAGGGACGTCAGTACGTTTACGACATCGACCTGGGACCGGGAGTCGGAATCCGAAGGTGTCACAGCATCGGCAACATCTACATCGTAGGTCAACGATGAAAAAATGGTAGACCGTTCTTCGCCGTTTCCCACATCGTCCATTCGCTGAATTGTTTTCAGCGCTGGCTGGGGGAGGAGTACGTGATGTTCAAAATGGACATGACAGGAGGGAGAATGCAGCTATGGCGAAACGGTTCATCGACGGCACTCTTCGTTCAATCGGACCCGAGTCCTCTTCGGATTAAATATATCGCCGTAACGACGTCTGAGATAGAACGTGATTGGATTCTGTATCTCGGTGAAGCTGCGGAGGCTCTCTTCTCTATTTCTTTACAAATTTCTCTTTCAACCCGTGATAATGACTCCGGGTCAATTTGAGCCGGTGTGACTGTCATGATATCTTTCAGACGGTCGTCTGTGGTCCCTCATCGGGGTCGCCGGGACGTTGAAAAGCCCAATTTTGACGTTAGACGAAAACCGAAGAATCTGCATCTCGTTTTTCGCCTTCATGGACTCTGCGCCTGGTTCTGCGATCAAAGTATCGGCCCGGCTTGACAATGGCTCTAATAAAAATATAGCGCAAATCGACAGCAGGAACTGGGAAAATGTATATTTGTTAGACACAATTGAACAGAGTCTGAGTTCCTTCTTTGATGAATCCTCTTCCGTTTTATAGAGAAATAGTTGGATGCTTCAACGACTTGTATATGAACTTTCCGATGAGAACGATAACAGCGATGTCCAAATCGTTATCGAAGGCCTGAGAGCTAATCCCTTCGCCATTATCGCTGCTCACGGTCTCATGGGCTGCAATCCGGATGGTACTAATTTCTACTATTCATTATGTTACACAGTTTAATCTTGTGAAATATTCCCGCGTACTGACAATCAAGTTAGATTGAAACGGCATCGGTCACTATTATTTCACATTTCTTTTCTTTCATGGTTTCAAAGATGAAGAGGAAATCGCCGTGACGGAAGTCTCTTTCGACAAGTCAGAACCGTTCATTTGCAACGTGCCAACTATCCAAGATCCTAACGGTAAGCTGAAACTTCCTTGATATAAGGGGGCAGGTCAGTGTATGTGCAATTAGATGAGGTCAAAATTTATGAAGTTTTTTCTTCGATAGGAGTTTTTTTTTTCAAAGTCAATTTATTGGAAACTAGAAGGATGACAGCGTTGGTCTCAAAACGCTGTTTTCGAAGACTGAGGACACTAACCAGTCCTTGACGAGCCAGTTTTTTGAATTTTGAATTTCCCTCCATGTTAGGCTACATGGAAGGTCAAGAAATGTACTAAAATTTGTTTTTTTGACTTCGAATGTAATAATTTGGTAAAAAATCATTTAAAAAAAAAACCGGCTCCTCAAGGACTAGTTCAAACGTAGAAGATGATCCCGTTAAAATGTCACCTTGTTCAGTCCAACAGTGTACAAGTGACAGTGTCCACAGACTTTGAAAACAGCGCTTCGAGAACATCGCTGCCATTCTTCCAGTTTTTAATAATTTGACTTTATAAAAATACAAATTGTACATCAAGTATTGTTTTAAACAATGTTGAACACCGTTTGTGAAAAAAATTCATAAATGTTGACCTTACTTACTAGAAATGAGAATTAATTTTTCATTTTTGCTATCATTCAGAATCGATGAAAACCTGTCCTTCCTGTCTCCACGGCGGTGAATGCGAATCCTTTACCGGTCAGTGTGCATGTCCTCCAGGATTTACAGGGGACTTTTGCGAAGAAGGTATAGTGACTAAGATGTATAAAAAGTCGCGATGCTCTTGACGGATGATAAATAATCCTCGTGCTTGTTCTGCAGGTTGTGGGGAGAATTCATTCGGTCGTGATTGCTTAGGACAGTGTTCAGGTCGTAAGAACGGTTGTACCGGATTGGTCCTGTGCGTTCCTTTGATAGGATGCAATTGCGCCCCGGGGTACTCTGGGATTGGCTGTGACATCGGTTCGACGATAAATTTAAATTCTTCTGTTTCTTCTTTTATTTTATGATGAATACACAATTTCGATCGGTTCATTATCCTGCAGAGTGTCAACGTGGGTGGTACGGTCCCAACTGCTCATACACATGCGGTAACTGCAGTTCGCAAACATTCTGCGATCCCTTCACTGGCGTCTGTTCCGAGGGTTGTGCGCCAGGATTTTACCCTCCACTGTGCAAAAAGAGTACAATATTTCATCATGATCGTCTTTTTCATTGAAAACCATAAAATAATTGATAATTACGTCCCCACAGCGTACAGCTATCTTCTTGAGGCACCAACTATAACGGAAGTAGGATCGACCAGAGTTACTTTCACCTTCGCCTTCGGACCTGGGGCCACTTCCGGCGCTGGAGATCCACGTTTTTATCAAGTTCAATTGAAAGTAATTCCCCAAAATTTGCTATTTTTTATCAGATGAGCTTCATGTTGGCTCAGATTTTTTGATCATGATTTTGACCTCAACGTGTCGATAGGATGACCGTGATCCAGGTCACTGGACCTCAAGAACTCCGGTTCTTCTAGAACGACACGTTGGTTCAGAACCGGTGATGGGAATCGTGGGTGACTTACGTCCTGGGATCGAATACAGGATTCGAATTATTCTGATCGATAGAGACGGAAGTTACTACAGCGACGAGTCTACGGTTCCTTTCGCTACTGTCAATACCAACTGTCAAGGTACTCTACTACTTTCTTCATCTTCTATTGGCCGTGATGAGTTCATCGGTGACTTCGTATTTCTAGTTCCAACCAGTCCATCGTACGACATAAAAGCGAAGTGGAGATCTAGAGACGAGTTCGAGGTCGAATGGAAGGTAACGAACGTCATTCATCTTCTCATATTCAAGGTTTGGTCCATCGAATTGGATTTGAAAATTTTCAGTACAAACCAAACGACAGAACCGCTTGTGGTCTCGCTCACTATCGAGTATATCTTCGAGAGGGTTGGCGCCGTTATCTGTACAACACTACAAAGGTTGAGAGAATGATTGTTCCAAATCGTAGCTCCCACTTCAGGTACTCTGTACAAATTCAGGCCGTTACGTCGCGAGGTCCTTCAGCAGCTTCCGAACTCGTCACAGTACGACCTCTGCGAGGAGGTATATCGACATCTTCCTCATCAAACTCTGTGAACTCTGTTAAAAAACTGATATTATTCGTTCAAGCACCGTCCCAAGTGACTCGAGTCGTTACCAAACAAACATCACCGACTGAATTGGAGGTCCGATGGAATGAGCCTAGAGCTACGTCCGGGAAGGTCGAGCGTTACATCGTGGAATATGAGGTAGAGCATCTGTGAGATCCTAGAAGACCGATTTTCTCACAGAACGTATGATTTTACAGTGTATGAGGTACCTAGCCTGTCAGGATGTGGACTGTAAGGATTCCGTTGGACGCGTTGAAACGACGGAATCCAATGTCACATTGACGGGACTGCATCCTCACGCGCAATACAGTGTCAAGGTTGCTGCTTTCGCGGTCGAAATGGGACCCTGGACGAAGACGAAGAGCGTGACGTCGTTTTCCGGTGAGAAATCCTGATCAAACTCGATAAGTTGACTGTGACATTCGTATTATCAGCTCCAGAAGCGGCTCCAGAGGCTGGAAATCGTTCGGTTATATCGAGGACGGCCACAACGATGGAAATAACTTGGGAACCAGTCGCGGATTGCCGACTCCTACACGGTTTTCCTCTGCATTATCGTTACTGGCTGTACACAGAAGAAGAGGAGGCTAAAGTGTCGTTGGTTGCCGAAGGCAACGTCACCCATCCACCGGTAAAATTCACGTCTTTGAGGCCGTACACGAACTACCTGGTCCAAGTAGAGCAGGTTGTCACCGGTGGACTTCACAATCCGAATCACAAACTCGTGATATCTGCCAGGACGAGAGGGACTGGTATGATTTTGGAAAATCTCTCCATCCAGGACATTCGAAGCAATGATTTCCCCCTTTTCTTCTAGTCGCATCTGCAGTGCAGGAGCTCAAATCCACCGACGTTACTTTGTCGACGGTTTCGATGACCTGGAACTTTCCCCAAGGTGTTCCTCGCGATGCTGTTAAATACTTTGTCATATCTTTCAAGGTGAGTTGGAAACGAGCCTGCATGGCTACTGGTATTTCCGGCTATTGCTTGTGTCTCATGTTATAATGTAATTCTAGTGCATAAAACTACTCGCTTGTGACGATTCCTTGGTAAAGTGTACAAGCAGTGGAAATACAGAACGAAATCAGACCTACGTTTCACTAACTGGTCTACAATCGTACGCGAATTACGAGATCGGAGTGGCTGCCTTCACCGGAGAGATTGGAAATTTCGCTACACTGAATGTCACCACGCTTTCAGCGGGTAAGACAGCACTGCTTCATATTCTTCGATTGGAAGATTCCCATCCGCAGCGCTCTAAAATTGCTCTATCGAACTGTCAGAGTGATGACAGCGATTATTGATGAAAAAACGATATATTTTCGTTCAACTCTACCTCAATTTTGCAAAAAGACGGTGGTGATGACGATTTCATTGTTAACTGAGCTTTTCTGCATCTTTATCTTTCTGAATGAAGCTCTAGTCAATATATTCATGACACCTTGATGTTTTTTTTAGAGATCAGAGTCCTGGAAGCCTTTGAAAACTTGTGAAGGATTTACGGTCATCCGTTTAATTTTTATATTGAGAGATAATTAGAGCGTTTTTTTTTCTCAGATCCAGAAATCGCGCCCAGTTTCGACTCGAAAAACCCTCCCATGAGTGGAAGTACGTGGATATCGGTATCGTGGAAACCACCTTCGGACTGTTCGCTGCAGCATGGTCCTCTCCTTGGCTATCGGTATCGTATTTTCGAAGAAAATAACAGCGACAGGTCGGCTCTCTCGTCATCCACAGGTTCAGTCTTCACCAAGAAAACTTCAGCAAACTTCACGATGTTACCGAGCTTCACGTCTTTCAGGATAGAAATTTGGATAGTGAATGACCCGAACGTTGGTGCATCTTGGAGGCCCCAAAAAGTACTGAGCCTGACTGCCCGAACCAGGCCTGAAGGTTGATAAAACAAGAAAATCAAGATTGGCTTCATGCTCGTTCAGTTTGGTAGATTGTTGATCGTTCAGTTCCAGATTCAGTGAAGGAACTCGCTGCCTACAAACGAGGAGAAGATATGGTCGGCCTCAGGTGGCGACATTCGCCATATCTTCACGGGCCAATTGATTCAGCGGAAATTCAAGTCACAGGAAGTAACAAAACTCTGATTCGGAGAGTGAGGACCCTGCCTTGTCCAGTCTGGCCCGACTTCGTCTGCCACGACGTCGAGTCCCTCGAAGCCAACTCGTCTTACCTCATCTCGGTGAGTCACAGCAAAGACTTTATCAATTTAAAACATCATTGGCGTCATGAATGCGATTCAGGTCCGACAATTTAGCAGCTCTGTCGAAGAACTCGGGATCCCAGCGAACGTTTCCGTCTGGACAGTCGAAGGAGGTAAGAATTCAGTACACTTCGATGTATGCAGTAAGAACATAACGTTGATAACGTTTGCAGTTTCGGATCCACCGTCGTTTGTGCGACTGGTCCTAAAGTCTAATATGAGTATCATTATCGAATGGGGACATCCGAACATGACGAATGGAATATTGAGATCATTTCGTATAACGACTGACCACGTCGACTCTTACGCTTCGGAGACGTGCTGCGACGGTAGCATGTCTGCGGACGTCGAAGTCTTCAGAGAAAACGCGACTTACGTGGCCCAGGCGAGTTGTTTGCGGTTCTCTCTACGAGTATTTGATTTATAACCACTGGGTAATAATTCAGAGAGCAGAGTATCGTAGCACTACGTGTAACTTGTGTATGAGCGGTAGGAGACTCGAAGATAGCTGTAACCGTGACATTAACGAGCCATTAATGTCGTTCAGATAAAGGGACTGAGGCCAGCCTCGGAGTATTTTATTACAATAGTCGCTGTAACCCTGACGGCAAGTTCACCGGTTACAATGACGATTTATACGAAACCCGGGACACCGCAATTACGCGAGAATCCACCGTACCTGATCTCAGAAACGGTCACAGATACTACCGCGGACGTCGTTCTCAGTCCAGCCTCGGATTTCAACGGTGGTCCAATCTGGTAGGCATGCCGATGAATACTGACAAAATTACGTCATCAACGACAATGATTTTATTCTCAATCAATCAGGACCTACTTCGTGATGGTCTGCCCTGCATCCGAAGACTTCGAGTCCGAGGATGAGGACGTAGACCCGGTTCTGTCAGAAGTTAAAGACGAGGTGAAGAGGAACGGGTTCATCGCGATCACGCTAAACGATGTAAGATTATCGAGTGAACCGTTGAATAAGAGAGAAGATAAGAATTATCGATCGATTTCAGGAGGAGTTGGACGATGTTATGATCGTGACGATTGGAAACGGGGAGGAATCTCTGGGTCTCTATGGTTTCGTCAAGAATCAACCCCTCCGTTCAAACTCGACGTACATCGTGGTCCAAGTCGCTATGTCGGAATACATGGGCTCCAGGAGTTTCGGGATTGCCGAAAGCGAGCCGTTCACGACCAGACATTGAAGACAATATAAAAATGATGTTTTAACATAAATATTAGTTTTTGGATTGCATTGAGTCCATGAAACGAACGGAACACTGAATGGATTCAGCATGTGACCCTTTTTATCTGCCACTACAGTCACTTTTCTTCATCGATAATGAAGACTCGCTTCGAACTTTCCTCCCTTATAATTGTGTTAGATCAGCTGACTTGAAATGAGGAATCGACCAAGTATTGTAACTTTAATGCAGGGAATAAATAGTTTCCGCAAGAAGAAATGTCGACCATTTGATCCAAGGATGTGAATATGTCGTCGGGAAGACCAACAGCTTCCGTAAAAGCTCCTCCCGGCAAACTTCTCGAACATTCTCGTCTCCCGTCTCGTTCCACCCCGTGTTCTGGTCGCGTCTTTGTTGCGACATATCCACATATCTTCCGGTGCGTCGGCGGCACGGCAGTAAGTTAGTCCGTGGCCCGTTCATCACTCCGTCCTCTCCGTCGCGTCTAGCGCTGGGGCAGTTCTCTGGATGGAAGGCGATGGCTGGAACTGAAACTGGAACTGGAAGTGGAGCCGATGCCGTTGCTCTCGCTGGGTGAAGGTTGAGGTCTGAGGTTCGAGGGGCGCGGAGGGTGCGGAGAACGAGGCGTCGCGTCGAGCCGCGTCGCGACGCCTGGTGAGAAGAGCGGAATGGTTCCTAGCCCGGCACACCAGACAAAGAAGCCTGTCGCGCGAATGATGGACGCCTTCGCGAACGACCCCACCGAGCCCGGTACATCACTTTTATTACTCTCCTCCTCATTTTCATATTTCATATTTACATTTCTAGACCGCTATAAATCACTAAATTTATGGGTAATTAGGCCTTTGTATAGACCCTCGGGACCGGCTTATCGAACGTGAGGCTGCTCCGGTAACGAGAGGGGTAAGAGCCCCCGGAGAAGGGCTCAAATCCTCCGGCGGTTCAACCACTTTTCATCCACAGTGTCCAGAAAATGGAGTAACAAAAAAAAAAAAAAAAACAATAATAATAAAAACCACGATTCATTTTCTCTAATGCTCCCCCAACAATCCCAGACTTGGGATCCGGAATGACGGATAAATTCTCAGAGAGAGACGGGGTGGGAGGGTTGGCGGTATATTTGAGAGCATCCAGCAAGGCGCGATGCATGGAACGAGCTGTTAGTGTATTATGGCGCCATAAAAGTTTGCGGTAATATTTAATAGTAGGTTTAATGGCGCACGCAGGTGCGAGCTTTGGCTCGTCTACTTTACCTGCTACCCAGCAATGCCTCGTAAGTACTTGTTAATGATGTTGGTTGGCCCCGTTACGCCCGACGCTAAGTCCTCGCCCTATCTCATACCGGGGTACGAGGCTAAGGTGTCCTGGCCTTACGTCAAGCTCCGGTGTTCGCAGACGTTCCCTGTCATTCAATATTCAAGAGGACTTCTCACGTGAAAAAAGTCTGACCGGATTTTTTGGTTTTAAAAAAATCCTCAAATTTGTTTTCCCTCCAGATCCTCTGGGGCAACAGTTTGTCAGACGAAGGTTGAATTTGATTCTTGTTTCCATTTCCGTTGAATTTAACTCACGCCACGATATCAGCCTAGAGAAATGTGAAGGCTTCTGATTAAACCACATCACCCTGACAAGATATGTAAGCGATATTCTAAACTCTGGCAATTGTGGGGTGATTTTCGTGACTTTAAGTCGCGGAATTGACCTCGAGGTCCTGTTTTTTCATTTTATTCTTCTTTTTTTTTTGTGAATGTTGAAAATTTAGTTAGCTGAGATGTTGGAGGCAGGCAGCGAAGGAGCGGCTGACTGCAGGGACCGTTTCTTGGGCTCAGTTCATATCTTAATGAGCCCTTGTCGTTTAAACTTTGCTCACTCCGCTCGGCGGGGTGCAAATCAGCCCCGCGATCCTCCTTAAACCCTTTAATTAGTAGCCATAAATTATGGCAATATAGGTTGATAATGCCTTTTGTGGTTAATTTATGTCTCCAACTGTTCTCTCCCCGATCTAGGGGATAATGGAGACGGTAAAATATCATACGATTTCTGCCTACTGACTGCTACTACCACCTCAGAAGAATCACCAAACCACCAAAGTTAAACGTCAAGCTATGAGAAAGAACGCAATTAGAATTCCTCCTATTGACTCTTTGAATAGGTATAAGCAAAATTGAACGACTTTAATTTTGATTTAGAATTAGAAAAACAGCTTTTCATTGCCTCCATTTTTCGTCATTTTATAAATTATTATTTGATAACTTTTTATTTAAATCCATTTCTACTAATTGACGTATTGTCGCTGTGCAAGTTGAGAAAATTTCCGTCGGATGGTTCTGCTGTGTAAAATCGCGAGTTTTGTTCCAGAGAAAAAAAAGAGAATTGCTTTTTAATTGGACATGGATTCATTGCGGAAAAGTTTCTAGAGCGTTAATGATAACTCTGCGAGGCATCGGTGTAAATAATCACCCGACAATGGGGTGTAATTAATTATTTCTACTCGTTTTATTGATATTCATATTAACGTACGACAGTTCAGTGCGGAAATTATTGCTCTGAAATTATGCGAGACATCAACGGTTTTCTTTTCTCCCTAGAAATCAGTGCAAATTTTTAAGGCGATGTCAAAAACGTCAAAATTGATTTCTGGTTTCTTTAAATCCCAAATGAAGATGTCCAAGAATTATTCGGTTCGATCCCTTCAACAAACTGACAAATTCATACCATTGGAGAAGAATAGCGTGAGATATACGATCTTAAGTCATACTTTGAGGATTTTATCCCAGACTCGAAGAATAATACGGTGATAGAGTTTATGGAACACGGTCGATTGACTTTCGAGAGAGGATTCTGTATCCTTTGAATAATTTCCTTCGTCTGATTTTCTGTTTATTATTATTATTATTATTTTTCCTCCTTTTGATTGTGAAGAAAAAAGAAGAAATTCTGAAGAAAGAAGTAGCAGGAAGAGAAGTAACAGGATACGCAATTATCGTCGCCTTTCCTCCCCTCCGTGGCATTATAGTAGAACGATTTCGATTCGGCGCGTAAACTTTGTAAGAAGGAAGCTTTGACGCAAATCTCACGTGCCGGTACTATCATTAGTTGGACAAGTAATATACATAAAGCTTTATCGCACCCCGCCATAGAAACTTTGTGCTGATTGTATTGCGCGGTGATAACCATCCCAAATTGTTACCCTCCAATCCTCGAACCTATACTCTGATCTATCACAATCCTGCACATGCCTACAGTCCGAAGGACGTTCGCGTCTCAGACATGTTCAAACTTCATCCTGAAACCGAGCCAGTTCTCTTTAATTCGAAAATCACAAGTGCAATGTAGTACAACCAAAGCAGTGTTAATTCCGAGCCTTCTCTGTGTCTCAGGACCTAAGGGTGAAGCGATATTCTTCAATTATTTACTATAACAGTCCAGAGTTTTGAATGGAACATGATTCTTGATCAGAGAAGTTGACATCGCGGGCTGAATTATATGAATATACATTCCAAATTATTCTTATACAACACGGAATCAGCCAAATACCTTTGAGACCCCTTCATGAACAAATGAACAAAATAGGCGAGGCAGTAGCAGTCATCGCATGAATATAAGGCGTACTGCGGAGTGTTTTTCTTGAACCGGAAGTCGGATCGGGTGCACAAAGTAACTTGCACATCTTCGGGGTATGAGCATCAACCATAGTCTGGAAATTTCATCGAAATCGTTGCGGTGGTTCGTCTGAAGCTGTGTTCACGAGAAATGGGGAAGGGTCACATACGACACTCTTAAGAATGCTCGAAAACGACTCTCCAGGTGCCAAAACGTGCTTCCTTACACGGTTTGCGAATTTTTACTCGATCCATTTTTGACGATCGCTTCCATAAACTGACGTATTCGTATGTGCTTTGGGCCTTTTTATGATTTCAAAACTATATCCATCCAATGTCTTTCCCTCCTAACATCCGTTTTACCTCTGACTGTGATCCGATTGACTCTGTACATCGGATAAACCGGAAGTATATAGGCACGTAGTTGAAAGATCGATATTTTCTTCATTAAGAAACAATGAGTATCTGATGCGCTGCTTTTCGCCGCTTGGAGCGCCACCGAGCCATTGAGAGGTTATTCGCTGTCTCAGTGGCGCCCCTACCGGCAGAAAGTGGCGCCTCTACCGGCCAAAACTCCTTAGCATGATTCCCAAACTTCAAACAGCCTGTATTTCTCATTTGGCACGTGTTCAGCCACTTTTGGAACCTGATTGAAAACCTGCAACAGAAATATTTTCTGCTCTCGTCAAAAAATGAACGTTTCTCGTAGGTCCCGCAGTTATTTTCGAGTAGTAAGAAGAAGTTTGGTGTCGTTTTACGAAAAACCGTGTGGGGGGGTTACCGAAAAACAAAGTTGCGGATGACACAGGCACTGCGGCGACGTCGGGTCTGCTCTGGGAGTCCCCGGTGGCCGAGCAGGCGTCCATCACCCTGGACGATGGCTCAGGGGTTGCTTGACGGCAGTGTGTGGGGTTTTCGAGGGGGGACGCGAAGAGGCAGAGGCAGAGGTAGGAGCTGACGAGCCCGCTGCCCAAGGGACCGCTAGCCAGCGTCAGAGCTAGCAGTGCTTCTATCACGGTGGCGGGCGGACAGCTCTGAGGCGATTTGTCTTTCATTTTGGGTTAATTTATTGCACTCCGGTAACTCTGCAGCCGCTATTCTCGACTCCGCACACTGTTAAACCGCTCTGAGCGGTGAGCGGTGAGCGGTGAGCTCTGAGCGTTTCAGCCTTCAGCCACGCCCCGACCAACTAATGTCCCACATAAAACTCGGTATCAGCGATCCTCAAACGGGGATTTACAATCCCTTCAAGCGCTCCCTGTCACTATAAATTCTCTCCAATGTTACCCCGATATATCTTACCCGCAAGAATATAACCACTGTCGCCTAACCCTATTGAAAATATGGACGTCGAATCGACGTCATTTGAGACGTCGATTCGACGTCCGAAATGACGTCCGAAATGACGTCCGAAATGACGTCCGAAACGACGTCAGATATTAAGTGTGAATTTGGGATAGGAAATGACGTCTTGCGCGACGTCGTTTCTGACGTCTTTTACGACGTCCATTTATACATCACGAATATTATCGTTCTTACTATTACTTATTTATATCATTATCCAAAAAATGAAGGAATGAAGTGAAGAAATGTCATGTACAGAAGTATTGATCGGAATTTTTCATAATTCGGAGGGCAAGCAATGAACGAATTTATGTATACATATGGGGCATTCCACGTCAAACCGACCCCTCATGAGCGTGACTCTCTGGGATTTCGATGCCCAATTGATTTTTTGGTTCGTTTTGGTCAAAAATGATGCCTCTAATTTTTTTTTATTTTTTCCGACATTTTTGAAGGTCGTATGGTTACCTCAAATATCATCATCAAGATGGACATTTTTAAAATCGCTGATTTTTTTTTGTAGAATCAGGGACTCGAAAACACATCGTTTGGTCATAGACCGATCATGGGATGAAAATGCTAAAATTTTTTTTTTTAATTTTTGATCTTTCAAAAAAATATCAAAAGAATTCTAATCATAGTTTTTTGTAGTAAAAAATAAAACAAAAAGAAACTTCGTCTTGGTGAAATTTGATTTTCGTGTTGGTTGAAGAGTAAAACGCCAAAAACGATGCTTGATTCGAAAAAAAAAAACGCAATCAACGATCGTTTTTGGAGTTTTACTCTTCAACTAACAAGAAAATCAAATTTCACCAAGATGAAGTTTCTTTTCGTTTTATTTTTTACTACAAAAAACCATGATTAGAATTTTTTTGATATATAAGTGCAAAATCAAAAATTGGAAAAAAAATGTTAGCATTTTCATCCCATGATCGGTCTATGACCAAACGATGTGTTTTCGAGTCCCTGATTCTACAAAAAAAAAATCAGCGATTTTAAAAATGTCCATCTTGATAATGATATTTGAGGTCACTATACGAACTTCAAAAATGGCGGAATGTTTTTCAAAAATTAGAGGCATCATTTTTGACCAAAACGAACCAAAAAATCCATTGGGCATCGAAATCCCAGACGGTCACGCTCATGAGGGGTCGGTTTGACGTGGAATGCCCCATATACATATTTACCTGTGTCACACCAGATTAAAAAAAATCCGATTTTTCGCACGTTTTTTTTTTTTATTTTTTTTATTTTTTAATAAAGCTTTTGTCAACCACTATCAAATAATAAAAAAATCTACAGGAAAATGTTTCAGCAACCATCTATAGTGAAATAACTTCCGCTTCTATTAAAAAAAAAAAATTGAAAATAGTGAGAAGGGATGTCCCCACTTCGGCTTCAGGCTGAAAATGTTGATATCTGACCGACGATTTTTCAGATTTTTGAAGTATGTCGATCAATATGACCATTTTCAGAAAATTGTAGACAATACATCTCGTGGCAAGAAAAAAAAATGAGCCTTTCAAAGTGAGAACAATCATATAAAAAATCGTGGACCAAATCCGAGAGGTCAAGGGTCAAATGCAGGTCGATTAGGCATGGAAAGCCCCAAATATACCTATTATGCAGCATGTGTGCCAATTGTATACGAGGCATTTCACGCCAACGCAATACGACCAATGATTTTCTTTCACCATTTTCTATTTCATTCAGAGTACCTAATACTAGTACTGCATACCGAGTACGGAAGATCCCCGACTCCAGTTTAACAGGGGTTCTCGTAATTATTTAATTTTGTTTAGAAATTTTCCAATCTAATTGAGCGGTTTGAAAAGTGCCTAAAAAACAACATTGAAGAAACGGTTTTCGATCGGAAATTTTCTGAATTTTTCGGAAATGATCATCGTTTTCATCTATCTTGTCATTTTCAGCGCGAAATTAAAAAAATTAGACTTAAAATGTCAATTTCACCACGATTGGAAAGTTTTTTGGCAAATCGGAATTTTTTAAATAAAATTTCACTAAATTTCCAATCAAAATCATGTCTCAACATTTCCCGATCCTGTACCTCCAAGTCACAGTTACGGTTTGAATTAAATTTGACGTTTGTTTGCGTCATTTTTCGTGCATCCCGATGTAACGTGTTATACATTACACGTACACACATTTGCATGTTAACATCGAAACGCACGAATAATTACCAAAAAAAAAAACCCTGCAATTCTATTCAAACCGTAACTGTGACTTGGAGGTACACGAGCGGAAAATGTTGAGACACGATTTTCATCGAAATTTTTCGAAAACAAACTGATTTTCATAAAACGAAGAGGAACATGGTGAAATTGACATTCTGTGTCTTATTTATCGAATTTCGCGCCGAAAATGACAAGTTACATGAAAATGATCATCATTTTCGAAAAATTCAGAAAATTTCCGATCGAAAACCATAGTCGTAATTTTGCTTCAAAAAAGGCATTATCAGAATCGGTCAATTAGATGGTAAAAGTTCGGAGCATAATCGAATAATTACGAGAACCCCCATTAATTGGAGTCGGGGATTTTTCATACTCGAAAAATCTCTTTGTTGACACCCAAATAATGTGAATAAACCAATTCAAAAAAAAAAAATAATAAAAAAAAAATGTTGACGCCCAATTTGCATACAGGATTTGGTGGAATGGCCCATATACAATACATATTACTGCAGAAAAACTGCATTGTATATATGTATAATAGGATTAAAAAAAACCTAATTTATCATTTCGATCATTTTGACACCGGTACACCGGTTTATACATTTTATATGATATATTTATACATATATAGACCGGTGTCAAAATGATCGAAATGATAAATTAGGATTTTTTTTAATTTCTTGAGGTTTAAAAAGAAATCCAAATTTGAATGGGTTCGAGTATTCATACAAAATTAATGGTTTCCGGGAACATGTTAATAAATTCGTGAGTGCTCTTTTTTGAGATCGGAAAATCATGCAGAAAATCGTGAAGCGAATCAAAAATGGTGCTTCGCCGGGTGAGGTAGAATGAATGTATTTTGCTGGACTGGATAGAACAAGTGTACTTCGCCGAAAAATCAAAACAAGGCTATCTCGTGCGTCAGCCTAGAACAAAGCTAACTCGCACGTCAAGCTAGAACAAGGGTAACTCGCTGCACGGACTTAAATGGGCGCGAGTTACCCTTATTCCAGCCTGACGCGCGAGATAGCCTTGTTTTGATTTTTCGGCGAAGCACACTTGTTCTACCCGCTCGGCGAACTACCTTCGTTCTATCCCGCCGGGCGAGATACACTTGTTTCATTAGGACCCGTCGACATGTATTTATATACCTATACACACAATAATGATGATAATGATAATATTGTAATAATAATACTTATATATTATTATTGATATTATCATGGATATTATTATAATATATTCATCAGCTTCGCCGTCATTCGAGTTCCACACGTTACATCTTATCAGGCAAATAGAAATTAGACGTTATATACAAATGAATCGCCATTGTGTAATTGCTAATCAGCCTTTATTAATTTTGTTTTTCATCTTCACTTATCAAATGTTTTATCTTATTGCTCTAATTTCCAGTCTCTTCCTCTATGATATTTCTGTAATATTATCCATGGATACTGATCGAACATGATGAGTAGACTAGTGATTAGCAGGTGTAAATAAGTAGAATTATGTTTTTTTTTTCCATACGACCAGATAAAATTGTTTTCATGTCGAAGAAAAAAATAGAAGATAATGTAATCAACTTTTATCTGGTCGTATGAAAATTTTTACGTACGATCTTGACTAGACTAGTGATGAGCAGGTGTAAATAAGTAGAATTATGTTGTTTTTTTTTCTCATACGACCAGATAAAATTGTTTTCATGACGAAGAAAAAAAATAGAAGATAATGTAATCAACTTTTATCTGGTCGTATGAAAATTTTTACGTACGATCTTGACTAGACTAGTGATGAGCAGGTGTAAATAAGTAGAATTATGTTGTTTTTTTTTCTCATACGACCAGATAAAATTGTTTTCATGACGAAGAAAAAAAATAGAAGATAATGTAATCAACTTTTATCTGGTCGTATGAAAATTTTTACGTACGATCTTGACTAGACTAGTGATTAGCAGGTGTAAATAAGTAGAATTATGTTGTTTTTTTTTTCTCATACGACCAGATAAAATTGTTTTCATGACGAAGAAAAAAAATAGAAGATAATGTAATCAACTTTTATCTGGTCGTATGAAAATTTTTACGTACGATCTTGACTAGACTAGTGATTAGCAGGTGTAAATAAGTAGAATTATGTTGTTTTTTTTTCTCATACGACCAGATAAAATTGTTTTCATGACGAAGAAAAAAAATAGAAGATAATGTAATCAACTTTTATCTGGTCGTATGAAAATTGAAGAGTCTCTAACTAGACTAGTTAGGATCGAAAAGATGTCAAGTAACGTAATGGACTTTATGCCAGTTCTAACTTCTTACGTTCGTCATAAATTTTGTGGGAAATGTAGTTCCAGATTTGCCTCATCCGGTAGGCTCGCGCTCGCCCTGTGACGCCTGCGTCGGTAATTTTGTAGAAAAGGCAATCTGCAAAGAAACAGCAAACAAGTGTATGATTTACGAGACTGTATCACTACTGTAATCGTGCACATAAACATCACTAACAAAATATCGACCGAAAAATTCGTAGTAATGGAATAATATTCTGCGAATGTATAATGTGGCTATGCGTGCTAATCTATCTAGCCTCAGGACCTCACTATCTCTGGTTTGATAAATAATCTTTCACACTGCTGTCGAAGCTTCATTTTCATGACTTTTGATATTTTCGAACAACCCTTTCTCAGTTATAATTCAGTTGAATTAACAAATTTGTCACCATTTTGTAAAGTATTACAAAATTCACAAAAAATGTTATGGATGATTTACGACAGCCCCCGCTTCCGTAATATATGGAGCATTCCATGTCAACTCGACCAATGATTTTCCCTCAACATTTTTGGATCGCTTCATAATTTTTTATACGATTTTCCTATCTCAAAATGGCACTCCCAAATTTTTTCCGATTTTTTCCGCAATCTGTTAATTTTTTATCAATATTCGAACCCATCTGAAAAAGGTTTTTTTTTTAATCTAAAAAAATTCTCAAAAATCTAGTTTTTCATTCCAATCATTCTGCCACCTGGCCCATGATGGGACCTTTTTTTTTTAAATTTTTATAGCATTTTAAACATTTTCACCAATCTTGCAACGTTATAAAAAAATCTCAAAAATCTAGTCTTTCATTCCGATCATTCTGACACCCGGTCCAGTATTATAGTGTTGGACTCTCACGACCAATTCTCAAATATTCTCGATTTTATAATGAACATAATTTTACCACCGACAGCTCGAACTTCAAGTCTAAGGATAGGGTAAAAATGTAAAAATCATTGATTTATAATTAATATTTATTCATTTGTAGTTCATTTATCAACTTGTAGAATACAAAGACATTGAATCCACAATACTCAACGTACCCAGTACGCGGCCAAAAGAACGAGTGTATAACACTTCTTGAGTAATGGGGATTCAATGTCTTTGAGTTCCACAAGTTGATAAATGAATTACAAATGAATAAATATTAATTATAAATCAATGATTTTTACATTTTTACCCTATCCTTAGACTTGAAGTTCGAGCTGTCGGTGGTAAAATTATGTTCATTATAAAATCGAGAATATTTGAGAATTGGTCGTGAGAGTCCAACACTATAATACTGGACCGGGTGTCAGAATGATCGGAATGAAAGACTAGATTTTTGAGATTTTTTTATAACGTTGCAAGATTGGTGAAAATGTTCAAAGTGCTATAAAAATCAAAAAAAAAGGTCCCATCATGGGCCAGGTGGCAGAATGATTGGAATGAAAAACTAGATTTTTGAGAATTTTTTTAGATTAAAAAAAAAACCTTTTTCAGATGGGTACGAATATTGATAAAAAATTAACAGATTGCGGAAAAAATCGGAAAAAATTTGGGAGTGCCATTTTCAGATAGGAAAATCGTATAAAAAATTATGAAGCGATCCAAAAATGTTGAGGGTAAATCATTGGTCGAGTTGACATGGAATGCCCCATATACACAATTCTTTTTCAAGTTCTCTTTGTCTTAAACCCGTCATCGCTACCTTTTTTCTTTTATTTTTTTCAATTTATTGTAACCCATCACTTTTCACCTTTTAGCGTTTTTTATTCGAACTCAATCGGAAATTAGATTCAAAACAACGGTACTCCTTACAATACTTGTATAAAAAAAATTATTTCTCATAAGGTGAAAAAAACTTGAAAAAAGAAATCAACTTTAGACAGTGTAGCGAGAACGCTACCCTGGTTACGTGTTCTTGCATGAGGCACTCCACACGTT
The DNA here is from genome assembly GCA_018257835.1 of Euura lappo. Taxonomy (NCBI): domain Eukaryota; kingdom Metazoa; phylum Arthropoda; class Insecta; order Hymenoptera; family Tenthredinidae; genus Euura; species Euura lappo. The sequence continues at coordinate 2,606 of JAEUYN010001230.1, read as the reverse complement.
CTTTCATGTTTAAGGTGCCTTTCAATTATGCTACTGGAAATAGTAAAATGAACGTATCTGGTTCTATAGAATTCTTCAGATTCCAGGCTCTTGACGTTTCACAACCTAACCAGTGTATAATGAAAGCTGAGGAAATCGTGTCTCACGCGATGAGTTGACGAACACAGAGTCTTAGCTCTCTACCACAATCTGAAAAGAGTATCGATGGATATTTGGGTATCTATCCGGATGAATGAGTTTATTTCTATAGATTTTTTATTTTTGGAAATCAAAGTCAAGTACGAACTACAGTTTTCAACATCAAAAGATAGTATCTATGACACTGAACTACTTTCTATCTGGCGACCTACCTACGGACCACTTTGGATGGCGAGTTTCAAGAGATATAGCTTCGGACGCACATAAAAACTGACAGATATATCTATTTTCAGTTCTTCAAATCCTAAGAATTTTGATGTCTAATTAATTAAAAACTCAAAGAATATACAAGTTATTTTTCAACATTCGTAATTCATGCAAATCGAGGTGACAAGACGAAATCTTGCGAAATTCATGATACCTTTTAAACTTTCATACTTGACCGGGGTCAACGGCCGCCTGGGCTGTTCTTCAGCTCCATTATGCTTGTTCGCTCGCTTGCCATCAATGCACCTCTCAGCTAACCCCCTTGACCCCCAGATTTTCACGGCCACATCCCTGACGAATTTAGAATCTCGTTGGCTGAGCAGCACCTCCCACGTATCTCGCTCGAGGTAAACATCGGTGTGAATTTCGACCTGTGGTCAAATATAAATGATTTTGTATTTTAATATCATTATACACACAACTGACAGATAATGAGAGCAAGGCAGCTTCGGGTATTCCAGTAAGGGTTCACAGAATACTTTGCTCACCAAGTCCTGGAGTGCGTCTTGCCGCCGGGGAATCTGCTGCGTGCGCTGACCAGGTCCACAAGCAGGTGCTCGACGATGACCCTCTAATTCGGCTCGCAAAGCCATACGAGGGTAGCGGCTCGTTGGCGTGCGTCTTTCATGCTCTATAAAACGTGATCTAACATTGACCGAATTCTGCAGGTTGCGGCCTCCTGAAGGTTCGCCCCTGCGTGATGTCGTGGGCGATCGAAAATCTATAACATCTTCTTGCACGAAGGCTGGTCCATTATTTTCAGAGTTCATTGTATTCGGGCGGTCATGTCTTTCTTGCACGGAGGCTGATCCGTTATTTTCAGAGTTCCTTGTATTCGAGCGGTCATGTCTTTCTTGCACGAGGGCTGATCCGTTACTTCCAGAGTTCCTTGTATTCGAGCGGTCATGTCCTTGTCGCGCAGGCGGTGGGCGCAGGACGAAAAATCCAGGCATATTATCCCCCGCAGGACTCTCCGGATGTGTCGGCGCCGGATCTACATCGTATGCAGGATACCATTAACGTCAAGCAAATGTAACTAATGTTTCTAAAAGTCCAGTATGATTATACTGTGGACGGTGCCTCTACACGCAGCACAAAAGAGACCTTTTCATGCAGGTGTGATGGTAAATATGTTGAAAGATGTGATTTGAGATTCAGTCCTGAATATCAGCGAAACTTCAAATTTATACACAACACTTCTCTATAGGTGGATACATGGCTGCCTGACACTGTGTGCTTATGAAGTACACTCAAAGATTCAGAATTTTCCAAATATTACACACAACCAAACTTTGTACATGCAATTCAATTTCTGACATAATTACCATCAATATTTTCCGCGTCCTGTGTTTCCAAATCGTCGATCATCCGTCTTGTGGCCACGAAGTTATCATATCTATTGAGGATCTGCATGTTTGCGTTATGTTCAGCAGAATTCTTCGGATTTCGACCGACCGGCTTTTGTCTGACCGTCTGTACCAACAATAAAATTAACAGCATTATCACTTGAGTTCTAATAAAATGAATCAGTGTGTACAAAAAAAAAAAAAAGATGAAAAATCGAGACAGGAAGTGTTCATGACTCAATTAGGTCACTTTTTCATGAAATTAATACGTGGGAGGATACATTCCAGCATAATAGGGTGAACATCATACTTGTCGTACATTTTTTGCTGGCTTGACCATGGCCTGTTTTTTTTTCTTCCCAACAGACGCGCTTGCGTCAAGACTGATTTTGCGTTTGTTAGGGATTCTGAGCCGAGCCCTGTCTCGTTGTCGTTCAACAGCAGATTCACTATCTGTAATGAACGAATTTTTTTAATATTATTTGTCAGATGTGATGTGATCAAACTAACGATTTATGTACAGGTCTTATTTATCCTACACCTCAACCTGACACAGCAGCTTCACACCTTGGTATTGTATTTCTATATTGGAAGCACTTATCTGAATGTTGTGTACTATTTGGAAGTAACTCTTTATTTTTTGAACTTATTTTTTTGTCTCCAACCATTGTGCAGTGTATTTCCCTTGAGCTGATGAAGGCCAAACCTATTGTGGGCCAAGTAGTTTATTATTGTGAGTAGTGTAGGATACAAGCACTATTGGAATACTCTATGCATATGATTTATATAGACGGGTCCTAAGGAAAGAGAGGAACTCGTCGTGCAGGATAGAACAGACGTAACTTAATAAACACT
>JAEUYN010001228.1:0-64807 GCA_018257835.1 Euura lappo | reverse complement strand
GAGCGCACAAAAGAGAAGTACAGAGTACGAAACGCAAGAGGCGATTTAAAGGCTCTGCAGGTTCTCAGCAAGAAACCAAGCATTCTGGTGGCACCGGACACGACACTAGAGACATGTAGGTCAAAACGGAGCTCAGAGTCAAACGTGACACCCAAGTCAGTGGTGGCTCGAACTCTGGACAGGAGGACGCCGTCCACACGATAGTTAAACAAAACCACGTTATGTCCACGAGCGAAGGACAAAATCTTACATTTACTAACATTTAGAGCCAGTCGGTTAAGTTCACACCAAGCTGCGATGTGGTCAAGGTCACGCTGAAGGACGGCACAGTCGGCGGGGCAACGAATAACGCGGTAGAGCTTGAGGTCATCGGCGTATAGGAGCGCATCACAGCAAAGTGGGGACACGATGTCATTGACGAAGATGTTAAAGAGTAGGGGGCCGAGATTGGACCCCTGCGGCACACCAGAAGTCGGAACGAAAGAGTTCGACCGGTGACCAGCAAGCTCCACGACGTGTAGACGATCCACCAGATACGATTTAAGCAGCGCGACGAGACACTCATGCAGGCCAGCAGCCGAAAGTTTGTGCAATAGTATACCGTGATCGATCTTGTCAAATGCCTTCGAAAAATCAGTGTAAATAGCATCTACCTGCTCTCTGCAATCAAGCGCCATGCAAACAGTATTTGAGAAAAGGGCCAGGTTAGAGACCGTTGAGCGACCGGGCATAAAGCCATGCTGCAGGGGTGAGATGAGCCCGGAGACTTTGCGAAAGATGTGGCCGTACAAGCACGACTCAAAGGCTTTTGAGAAGGCCGGCAAAATCGCGATCGGACGGTAATTCCCGACCTCAGACTCGTCGCCGCTTTTGAATACCGGGGAAATCCTGGCAGACTTCCATACGCAAGGGAAGGAACCACTCTTGAGGGCGAGATTAAAAATGAGGCACAGAGGCTTAGCGAAGACTTGTGCGCAGTCCCGAGCCACGAGGCATGGAATCTGGTCAGTACCGGCCGTGAGTTTAGGCTTGAGCGAGCGAAGGGCAAGTAACACCTCAGACTCGGAGATCTCCAGACACGCTCGCCCCGATAATGCGAAACAGGTACGGTGGAAGTCGAACTGATTACTGGGCTGGGACAAGCTAGGCACATCAAACACACTGCAGAAGTGTTCAGCGAAAGCATTGACAATATCGGCTGATATGCATGATATATCTTACCTCTCGTGTAAGCCTATTAACATTGGCCGCAACTCGTACAACTATGTACATAGTTGGAACTAAGTCATGAACACGCTCGCAAAAGCGCTCCTATCTCGTAACAATACTAAGTTGAGTATAAAAGTTTACAAAAAACTCTCAATCCTTCGACCAACTAGCCATACTCTTAATCACTCAATATCGATACCTTTCTTCAAATCTGTTGATGTAGCCGCATGACGTGTACCATAGTACGCGCATACGCCGTGAAATATTTGCTTGTACCATAACTTATGAACGCTCTAAGCCATTCACTAATAAATAGTTCTAGGATTAGCAGCCTTATAAGGTTTCCGAGTCCTATTTATTAATAAATTATCATTATTGTTACGGAGTAGCTCAGTAATCTTCAGGTAACGTTCTAAAGTACTAGCTATACGGAGTTGAGGTTCATCTTTGATCAAGGGCAACCTAAAAGGAGTTGAAAAAACATCCGGACACGCCGTCCTAATGAAATCTTAATAGTATTTCAAAAGCTACATTATTTTTCGTAATGTCACTCAAGTTAATCGAGGACAGCGTCTGTACTCTGTGTGCTGTACGTAAAGATAACAAAAATACCAACCTGTTTGTTAATTTCGCTAAATTCAAAGCATCTAGTGAATGAAGTTTCGAAATCGAATCCAAGACAGGTTTCAAGTCCTATGTCTTTTCGTACTTTGGTTTCAATAGCCTGAACCTGAAGACTCATTTGAAAAACCTTGATATCACAGGGCTTTTTTAAACACGATCACCTGCAGAGAACAACGAAATTTCTGTTCTACACGTGTTCAATGTCCCCATAGGACGCGCCTGATTGAAATAGGTTTGTTAACCATATTAAAATCTTATTTTCAATAGCTTTAAAAGGATCACATCTAACAAACGAACAGTAAACTGACCAATTCCCAATTGGCTTACTGTACTGCTTCATATTCTCCTTGACAAGGAAGCAAATAGAAGGTCCATGGACTCTTCTGAAATATTTTTCCGCTTGAAACCTTCCCTGATAATTTGCCGGCAATCAGCGACAACTTTTGGGCATGAGGATGATGTAAACAATCGTACAATCTGTCCTACCTCTCGTGAGGGCCCATCGCCGAATACATAATTGCTCGCACGGTATGTCCCACCTCTCGTGAGGGCCCACCGCCGAAATGCATGATTTATCTCACTTATCGTGTGAGCTTATCAAAATTCAAATCATTCCAATCCAGGATGGAAGCATTAATGCCAACGGACTCTGGATCACAGTTCCAAACACAACATCTTGGAAAATTCGCGTTCTGTGAAATGCGAATAAATCGATTAGGAACGTACCCCAATTTTAACGATTTAATCGAAAGCCTCAGCTGATAATTAAATTCACATTCTGTGTCGACGTTTTTAATACGAGAACCGCTATCGGCCTCAGTGTTTTCTTTTGACCCAATGTACGAAGCAAAGATCCACAAATGCCTAGCTTTGCACCATAGCCAAATTTTACGTGAAATTTGATTCAATTTTGGAGACTAAAAGCCACCCATACGGTGAATATATTAAATAACCGTGGTGTTGTCTATCCTTAACAAAATTTCGGATAGTTAAGGTTCCTGGCAAAAGATTTTAATGCAAATAAAACCGCCAATAACTCCAGATAATTAATACGAGAAATACGTTCCGGACCCTTAGAGAATCCATGGGTTAACTCAAAATTACACTATGCACCCCACCCGGAAGTTGATGCATCCAATAAAATTCCTTTATTGAAATAAAGGATTCATTTGAATTGTTTGACTGACTAAAATTTCGTTTCCACCAAACAAAATCATCCTGAATATCTTCTGGTATGGACATTCGAGCATCATAATCATCATGATTTTCTATCAATGGTAAAAATTAACCCTCAAAACTCTAATTAGAGCAAGAAACTTTTCCCGTTTCCATCCTGGAAGCTCGAAAGTTAAAATTTTTGAAAACAAAAACCAAAACTCACACTAATTATTGCACCAAGATACTCTTTTCTTGATCAATTATGAATCCTAAGGATTCCAGGAGTTCTACTGTTCGTAGAATATGTTTACTCCACTGATTACTACACGGCTAACAAGTCGAACCTACACTGTAAGTTAAGGGTAAATTTAACGATCACATGGGTAGGCAAATTTACCATGTCACGGTAAATCAATTTCCTCTACCCAAGAGACTTTCCCACCTAATTGTCTACCCAAGAGGTGGGTAATTTACAAGCAGGAAATGCATTCGCCAAAATGTGCGCTCAACAGTAAATTTTGTCGAATTGGGTATACTTTTTGTCTTTACGCAACCAGAGTAATAAATTCATACCCACGGTGGGTAAACTCTTGTGTACCTATAAACTTTCTAGCAGCTCCACCATGTGCAGTGATTCAATGGCGCAGTCGGTAGCACATCAAAGAGCAAAGCTGGCGCCCTAGGTTCATGTCCTGAGCTGGTGAAGTTTTTGTTTTTTTTACATTTGACTTATACTTTTATACTTACCTGTATGGGTTGTGAAATTGACATACCTATCAATTCTGTATTTACCCATCCATGTACCGCGTAAATCATTCACCAAAAATGTAAAATTTGTGACCCATGGGTAGGTATATTTCTACCCTGACTGGGAGCAATAGGGTTGTTCCAGGCAGGTTCACCAATTTTTTACAGTATAACGTAATCAAACGATTTATGGGCTCCTCGTAATCAGATTCCATAGACGTGTCAACAGGCATCACCTGGGGCACAAAAAAAAACTGGTGGAGTGGTTTAATTTTCAATTTATAACCATTTATCACCTCCAAAAAAAAATTTATTCGGAGTGATTTCGGGCCAAACACTGAGAAATAATTCCAAATGTTCTGCTAAGCTGCTCACTGTTACTGTTTTAGTGGAAGGTTCGATAAACCGTCCCAAACACGGGGCTGACCCTGGAATATCCGAAGGACTTGATTCTTCGATAGAAATGGACGAAAAATTGTTATTCGATTTAATCCCCGTCAATTGAATTTCGGCCAGCGGGCCTCACCAGTTTTCCGGTGCAGAAGCTCGCAATGGAGTCTTCTTCACTGAAACCGGAGGCTTCAATGCCTACCCGCCCTTTTCCATCGATTTTGCATCCGCAAATTTTCGGATAAATCCGCACCAAACAAAATTCATCTGACTTTAATTTTTCCAGCACAGTTTTGGCTTTTTTATCCGAACCTGGATATATAGAAACCTTTCGCGGTTTTGTAGTCTGCAAGTGCAGAGCCTCAAACAAAATTTCATCGCAGCTAGATGATATTTTAATCAACAAACCTCTATCATTATTATCCAGCACTTCCTTTACCAACAACAACTAAAGCCCTACCCCGATAGCCGACATTGCAGAACCGACAATATTCTGGTCAGCAGCAAAAAAAAGTATCCCTTTTTTTTTAAATATAGTAAATATAGCATCAGTATTCCAAATTTCTATCTCTGGGTTAAGCATATGATCTTCTAAAAAAACACTACCTTTGCGTGGGTAACTGTGCAACAAATTCAAATTCTCCTTCTTTCTCAAACCGTTCTGCATCTACTGCAAGACACGCGAAGAAAGCTCGGGGTGGAACGTAAAAGATCGTTCCGGAAGTGCAGCACTCTCCCCCAATAGTTTAGCTGTCTCCTCGTCAAGCACGGCAACCTCAGGACTCTCCGCAACTTCGGGCGGTTGAATAACAGCTGATCCTGTGTTATCCTCTCAGACATTAGACTCAAGCCTACTGAGTTGTCGTCTGACAAAACCAAAGAGTTTGACCCTACAGCAAATGTGAAATAAGGAATCATGCGTCCATAACAACGAGGCGATACACAACCATTGCCCTCAATGTACGGTTTATCCCACTTCTCGCGAGGGCTTACCGTCATAATAATCGCACGATCTGTCCCACCTCTCGTGAGGGCCCATCGCCGAATAGATACGTAATTAATCGCACGGTATGTCCAACCTCTCGTGAGGGCCCACCGCCGGAATACGTTATTGCTCGCACGGTATGTCCCACCTCTCGTGAGGGCCCACCGCCGAAATGCATGATTTATCTCACTTCTCGTGTGAGCTTATCACCATAAATTCTCCATCGCCGAATAAATACGTAATTAATCGCACGGTATGTCCCACCTCTCGTGAGGGCCCACCGCCGGAATACGTAATTGCTCGCACGGTATGTCCCACCTCTCGTGAGGGCCCACCGCCGAAATGCATGATTTATCTCACTTCTCGTGTGAGCTTATCACCATAAATTCTCCATCGCCGAATAAATACGTAATTAATCGCACGGTATGTCCCACCTCTCGTGAGGGCCCACCGCCGAAATACGAAATTGCTCGCACGGTATGTCCCACCTCTCGTGAGGGCCCACCGCCGAAATGCATGATTTATCTCACCTCTCGTGTGAGCTTATCATCATAAATTCTGTGCTTGCAACACCAACATTCAAATAAAAATGAAATTAAAACATACTCACGCAAAACATCGCTTGCTTTGCTAATCTTCGTCGTCATAGAAACGATGGTATCCATCACTATTAACCGCCATGCTTCACTATGAGAGAAAACTGGAGGCGCTGCTTGGAAAAAACTGCGACAACTATGTTTTAGTTTCTTAAAACTTCCTATATGAATCGTCAATTTGATCTCGACGATAACATTTGATTTTTTCCCGAACGGAAAAACTATGGAAAACAACACTTTTCACACGAAAAAATCGTCTAAAACCTTAGAACAAAATAGAAGATGTGGCTTCTTCACGCACGAAAAACGTTATGAAAAAACAGGGCACGCCGACGTAGGGGGTCTCTTTTGTTTTTGGTTCAAGATCGTGGCATTATCATGTGTGAAGTAGCGGTACTACATAGTTATCATGAGAACGAGACTCGAAAATAATCTATGTAATTGAATCGTTTCCCAACCTAGCGCGTCTATGATTTTCTATCGCTTCCTATGTAGCATCTCCAGATTCTCCAATCAGTCAGTCCGAGTCCGTTTCGAATTGTTGTCTATGTAATTGAATCGTTTCCCAACCTAGCGCGTCTATGATTTTCTATCGCTTCCTATGTAGCATCTCCAGATTCTCCAATGAGTCAGTCCCAGTCCGTTTCGAATTGTTGTCTATGTAATTGAATCGTTTCCCAACCTAGCGCGTCTATGATTTTCTATCGCTTCCTATGTAGCATCTCCAGATTCTCCAATCAGTCAGTCCCAGTCCGTTTCGAATTGTTGTCCATGTAATTGAATCGTTTACCAACCCAGCGCGTCTATGATTTTCTATCGTTTCCTATGTAGCATCTCCAGATTCTCCAATGAGTCAGTCCCAGTCCGTTTCGAATTGTTGTCTATGTAATTGAATCGTTTCCTAACCTAAAGGCGGTCATACTTTTCTTATCACTTCCATAGCACTCCAGATTCTCCCAACTTCAGCCATCCGAGTCCGTTTGACCAGTCTGCGTAATTGAATCGTTTCCCAACTGGCGCGCGTCTATGATTTTCTATCGCTCCTATGGCATCTGCACTCTCCAATCAGTCAGTCCGAGTCCGTTTCGAATTGTTGGTTCATGGTCGACCTGTTTCCCAACCAGCGTCTATGATTTTCTATCGCTTCCGCGTAGCGCATCTCCGATTCTCCAACTGGGGTCAGTCCATCCGCTCGAATTGTCATCGGTGTATTGAATCCGCTTCCAACCACTCAAGCATCTGGCGATTTTCTATCGCTTCCTATGTAGCATCTCCAGATTCTCCAATCAGTCACTCCCAGTACGTTTCGAATTGTTGTCTATGTAATTGAATCGTTTCCCAACCTAGCGCGTCTATGATTTTCTATCGCTTCCTATGTAGCGCATCTCCAGATTCTCCAATCAGTCAGTCCCAGTCCGTTTCGAATTGTTGTCTATGTAATTGAATCGTTTCCCAACCTAGCGCGTCTATGATTTTCTATCGCTTCCTATGTAGCGCATCTCCAGATTCTCCAATCAGTCAGTCCGAGTCCGTTTCGAATTGTGGTCTATGTAATTGAATCGTTTCCCAACCTAGCGCGTCTATGATTTTCTATCGCTTCCTATGTCGCATCTCCAGATTCTCCAATGAGTCAGTCCCAGTCCGTTTCGAATTGTTGTCTATGTAATTGAATCGTTTCCTAACCTAGCGCGTCTATGATTTTCTATCGCTTCCTATGTAGCATCTCCAGATTCTCCAATCAGTCAGTCCCAGTCCGTTTCGAATTGTTGTCCATGTAATTGAATCGTTTACCAACCCAGCGCGTCTATGATTTTCTATCGTTTCCTATGTAGCATCTCCAGATTCTCCAATCAGTCAGTCCGAGTCCGTTTCGAATTGTTGTCTATGTAATTGAATCGTTTCCCAACCTAGCGCGTCTATGATTTTCTATCGCTTCCTATGTAGCGCATCTCCAGATTCTCCAATCAGTCAGTCCGAGTCCGTTTCGAATTGTGGTCTATGTAATTGAATCGTTTCCCAACCTAGCGCGTCTATGATTTTCTATCGCTTCCTATGTAGCATCTCCAGATTCTCCAATGAGTCAGTCCCAGTCCGTTTCGAATTGTTGTCTATGTAATTGAATCGTTTCCTAACCTAGCGCGTCTATGATTTTCTATCGCTTCCTATGTAGCATCTCCAGATTCTCCAATCAGTCAGTCCCAGTCCGTTTCGAATTGTTGTCCATGTAATTGAATCGTTTACCAACCCAGCGCGTCTATGATTTTCTATCGTTTCCTATGTAGCATCTCCAGATTCTCCAATCAGTCAGTCCCAGTCCGTTTCGAATTGTTGTCTCTATTTACTATTTACTCAATTTAAACTATTGAAGACGTTTACTATTGGTTCCAGTGATCTTTCCAGTAGTGAACGGATCCCATTGAACCACTATTGTAGAAACTACTGATTTTTATTAACTATTGAAGACGTATACCATTGGCAGCTTGGAAAATTTTCTACAATTTTTTTTTTCTCTTCAGACTCAATGAATGATGGATATTTTATCAATTTGCATCAAATCTTGTCGGAGCTTAGAAATTTATATTGAATAATGTGTTCCTCAATTTCGTATGATTTTGTTCATAATTTTATCCAAATGGCGGTAAAATTTTATCGAATCATACAAAGTTTAAAGGAATTTTTTTTTGTACAATTTCATAAACTGAGATACATTTTTTGAGGAATTTGGCTGATTATTGTGAATTATGCATTATACTATTTGATAGACGCGAAATAACGATAAAATTGTGTAGGATTTGATATTTTCGGGCACACAATTGTACATTTGGAAGAGATTGTTTTCTCGAAAAATCGATTTGTCTATAATTTCGTGAGTAAAAAACAAATCCAAATTGATTAGTGGCTCTTTACGGGGACCCATGCAGCGAATATAAGTCCACTGTTGCGCGTGCGCGGGGGATCGATATCGTGGGGACTCAGGCACCGTATCGGCCATATTGTCTCAATGTGTCAAGTGCTGTGGATGAATATATCGCCGTACGTCTGGGTTGAACAATTGTGCTGAGTTTTCGTCTGATTCGAGCTCGACTATCAGGTAAGTAATTGTCTACCATTCACACACTTTGTCTACGAGACTCTCACAATCAAATAGTATTTTCTGTGCCCTGACATACTGTGGCATCCTACAACGTGCTACGAATATGACCTATAATCCCGATCTATCGCTGTCCTTTATCGCTATCTAAATAAGTGTATCAAACAAGTGATTCGCGTGAAATATTTATTCGACTTGAGACTGTCTTAGTGACATCGACTGTTCAAGTATCAAACAACCAGTTTTTAAACGAACCTAACCTATAATCCCGATCTATCGCTGTCCTTTATCGCTATTTAAATAAGTTTATCAAACAAGTAATTCGCGTGAAATATTTATTCGACTTGAGACTGTCTTACTGACATCGACTTTTCAAGTATCAAACAACCAGTTTAATGTGAAAGTAGCTGAGGCTGCTTCACTGAGGGCTGAATCGCAAACATTGATACAATTATTTACGGATTATTATGATCTTTCACGTCAATTATTCTGATCGTTTATAATGAAATGCACAGCTAGCCACATCATGAATATTCTCTCACGGTTATATGTACGATGATTTCAGCCGCAACACACCGGTACGACATGTATGTTCTATCAGCGGAAGGATCTCCGTCAGTTAACGACAGTTAACAATCAGAGTAAGTATTTATTGTAAATTCAAGTTTTCAACACGCACAAGAATATGTCTTTATAGATCTATTTTCATCTCAGTGGCAGACGAGTACAGAAAAAAGGAGCTAGCCGGTGTGCGTCATAAGGATCATATTCTTGATGTTACTGGAACGACAGTACACAACCTTCTACTTTTGAAAAGATGACTACTTATCATACAAGAAACCGGTATGTTCTCTGTAGCTCACGACATAGCTGTTCTGTTCCGTATTCTCAGAGCAGAATCTATAAATCTATTGGTAGGGAAGATACTCTAGTAGTCTTGGTAAAACTTGGCCACAGAGCAATTTCTTGTAGGACATGGTTGACGTGTAAGAAGTCACATCTTCAAAACCATGTGTTATTTCTTATATCATAGTAATATGAACTAGTTTATAATTTTTTCAAATCCTGCGACGAATTTGAGACGCGAAGAACCTTCGCCGAACCCTTTCGAAGCCCTCCGGTGAGGTTTGCGAGGTTCAGCATCAGGTTTGGCGGAGAGGTCCGACGCCTGCTTTTGATGATGTTACCTTTCAGAGTACAACTATATTCCATAAACAATCTTTTTGACAAATGCTTTCACTCAACCCCTCTGAAGGGTTTTATTTCACATTTTATCATATGAAATTATAATTTGAAGGGTGGCACGGCAAAACGGTGTAAGTGCCATCATAATGATTTTTCAGTAGAGCAAAAAAAAACTGTCCCAAAATTCTACGAACGAATTTTTTTCAATCTGAGAAAGTACTTTGTAGAGTTCTTCGAGCTCTTTGAAATGGCGCAAGCACCGATTCAATACAGCCATCTGTCTTCGAGAAAATGGTTCGCGAAAGTCGATTTTTTTCGTGCCAACTTTTTTTTTTACTTTGGATACTAATTAAGAACGCAATTACGAGGCTCAAATTATGAAAAAAATACGAATCGAAAGCTTAAACCTTAATGAACAAGATTCGGTTATAGATTTCCAAATTCTTATAAATGTTCAAATATTACGGGGCAAAATGGCGGACGAGGGAGGGATCGGAAACGGTGTAAGTGCCAAAATGAACATAATTTTCATACAATATCGTGAAATTTCGATGGAAAAGATAGTAGAACAGTACGAACACTGGTCCGATTCATCGATATTAGATGTTTTTCATCAAACATCTCCAAAAAAAACGTCAGCTCAGAGAAATAAACGACGGACACCGCGAAAAAAAAAACTCCCTTCTGAACCAATATCATACTCATCCAACGAAATAAACACATAATTCAAAAATTGAATACAACTATATGAATTACAATTTTTTTTTATTCGTAAGTGAATATTATCATATTTGAATTCCAATGTGGGCTTAATCTTTTTCATTCGAAGATCATCAACTGTAATTCACTCGGTAATTCATATTTTTTAGTTTGTTGATTCTCACGATAGTCACGATTATAGATTATAAAATACTTTCGGTAAATCTGATTCTGATAATAACTAAGAATAAAGAAAATAATATTACGCGTTCAGAATATTGATTTTGGTTGAAAAAAAAATCCGTTACATACACTGTGAGATGGTGCAGATGGCACTTACACCGTTTTGCCGTGCCAACTTTTTATATCGTCGCGAATAAATTTTTGTCAGCCATATCGTGTTGCAAGCACGTGCGTACAGATTTTAGAAAATTTTATGAACAAAAAATCGTATTTTCAATTATTTAGCACTTACTCCGTTTTGCCGTGCCACCCTTCATTTATGAGATAAGATTTGAATAATTTTGTTCACTTCTGCGTAATACTAATGTATGATACCATATCGGACAAGTGTACTGGATTCTGGGTGTCTAGTTGGTACTGACTGTATAAGATGCATATCCAAATGCATATGTATAATGTGTTGTATAATGTATAATGAAATAAATTATTAAAATTTTCACAAAAATATATTTGGATAATAATTGAGAAAGCTACATATCTGATCATATCTGATGAGACTAGATCAGATATGATCATTATTTCCCAGGTACCTTTACCTGGGTAGCTTTATTGAATGATCGATTCATCAAATCATAAGGAGGTGTTTTTACAAGATGCAGTTTTAAATTGATATATTGTTTACTCTTACTATATTTATCAAAATACCTATTTTTTGTGTGATTTTCCATGTCATTCATAGGTGTGCGTAGAATGTTGTTAAACGGTCTGTCCAATAATTTCTATGTGCGGCGGTGTTTAATAATTTCCTCCAGTAGTGCTGCTCAATAGTTTCCTCCAGTAGTGCTGTTCAATAGTTTCCACGAGTAGTGCTGCTCAATAGTTTCCACGAGTGGTATTGTTTAATAGTTTCCACGACAGAATTATTGAACGATACTACTTGTGAAAACTATTGAGCGCACTACTACTCCCCTTATGGAAAAATCCTATTGAGCCAATGAATAGTTACTGTTGAGTACGAATAGTTACTATTGAGTTTGAATAGTTCCTAATAGTTTTCAATAGTTATGTATTTTATCATGAGTATTGCGACAATAGTTCTTAATAATCACCGAAATCCTCAATAGGCAGTACTGTTGCGATTCAATGCTTCTCAACAATCAACGACTATTGGGGCAACAGCTTGTCATTATTGGAGAAATCACCAATAGGTAGCACTGTTTAGAATCAATAGTTCTCAGTAATCACTGAAATCGTCAATAGGCAGTACTGTTGCGATTCAATGCTTCTCAATAATCGACGACTATTGGCGCAACAGCTTGTCATTATTCGGGAAATCACCAATAGGTAGCACTATTTAGAATCAATAGTTCTCAGTAATCACTGAAATCGTCAATAGGCAGTAATGTTGCGATTCAATGCTTCTCAATAATCGACGACTGTTGGCGCAACAGCTTGTCATTATTGGGGAAATCGCCAATATCTAGCACTGTTAAGATTGAATAGTTTGTGACAATTGTATATTATTGAGCTATTCGTTGACTACTATTGGAAGAATTCCCAATGGGCGACACTGTTGGGATTTAACACTTCTGAACAATCAGTGATTATCACATTAATAGTTTGTCATTACTGGAAAAAATATGTACCAATAGGCAGCATTGATGATTTTCGATGATTATTCACAATCGTTGCCTATATTGAGTTAATAGTATGCTATTATTAGGGCATTCTTGAATAGGCATAATCCAGCTGTTTTCATAGTCAAGATTTCATTACTATATACAGTCGACTAATGAGTTGAAATATTCTTATTACCAGCTGAAATATCATTTGGACTATGCGATTTTTGATATCATTGGTATAACGACATGACTTGATTGATGCGTGCAAGGGACTTATTATTCGAGTTGACAGTTAAGATATGCATAATGTATACAGATACATATATGAGGTGTAGTTACATGAATGATATGTATTTATTATTTATTATTCTGCATTTATTATATAATTTGCAAGCATATAGGTGTATATATATATATGGGGTTCCATGGCATTTCACCTAACCGGTGAAGGTCACCGACGCCGATCTTGATGTCAATTTTTTTCTCAATTCGTGCATCGAAAAGAGTGAACACGTGTTTGGCCGTTTTTCGATTCAGCCATGTTTTCTATTTTTTTGAATGTTCCAATTTTTCATCCTTTTCGCAGACGGACTTTTTTCAACTGGCTCTAACTTCAAGAGCTTTGACTTTTTTCGAAAAATGGTAAGAACATAAAATGTGCCAAAAGACCGAGATTTTCGAAAAAAAATTGCCTAATCTTTTCCAACTACACCGTTCTGGGATATTTTTGATAATAGAGAAAAAATCAATATATTATTTATTTGGACACCTTCGATTTTCCTGAAACTTTTTACCTGAAATCAACCACTTATAATCAAGTTATCCTCCAAGGGAAATTATGGGCCTCGGATTCGTTCGGAAGTTACACCATCATAGGTGCCAAAAAATCGGTCAATCGCAAGAAATCTCAGGGAAATCAGTTTTATCAATTTTAATTTCGACAAGAAAAGCGTACTTGATGAAAAATTGAATATTGATGATTGAAATGATTGAATTTGAACTATTCAACTATTTCAATATTATACTATCATTAGTTAAACTATTGTAGTCGCTTTTTTATCGGATGATTCATCGAAATTTCGAGATCTCAGCATTTATACGGTTGAATTTTTCAGTATACAAGATAATTTGTTTTGTTGCGAGCTTGAGTTCTGATTGAGTACTACCCCAGCTCGCTCTTCTGTTCGCTGCAACCGTCGATAATGTCAACGTTGACGTACACTTGAAGTTTTATTTCGAATTTCGCGAATCTAGAACTTATTTTATGATCGGAACCACGTGAAAACTTAGTATCTACATTCATAAATGTACGTGAAAATATACTTGGCACGGTAAAAAAATTATAATCTCGTTTTTTTTCACGACGTCGGGTATTTTTTGAAAAATTTCAGTTTTCAGCAAACACTGATTTTTGGAACATGAGAACTTGTCTGCTCAAAGTTAAAATTGATTTCCCTGAGATATATTGCGATTTGTCCGATTTTTTGGCACCTATGATCGTGTAACTTCCGAACGAATCCGAGGCCCATAATTTCCTTTGGAGGATAACCTGATTGTGGGTGGTTGATTTCAGGTACAAAGTTTCAGGAAAATCGAAGTTGTCCAAATGAATGATATAACGATTTTTTCTCTATTATAAAAAATATTCCAGAACTGTGTAGTTGGAAAAGATTGTGCAATTTTTTTTCGAAAAGCTCAGTCTTTTTGGCACATTTTATGTCCTTATCACCTTTCGAAAAAAGTCAAAGCTTTCGAAGTTAGAGCCAGTTGAAAAAAGTCTGTTCGCGAAAAGCATGAAAAATTGGAAAATTAAAAAAAATTGAAAACGTGGCTGAATCGAAAAACGGCGGAACACGTGTTCACTTTTTTCGATAGACGAATTCAGAAAAAAACATCAAGATCGGCGTCGATGACCTTCACCGGTGAAATGCCATGGAACCCCATATATATGGGTCCACGTCGATTCACTTTTCTTTCGTTTGTTATGATTGTCCTTGCTTTGAACTACTTTTCTGAATTTTTTCTGATTTTTCAGATCAACCCTTTCTGAGTTATAATTTTTTATAATAATGAAAATCGAAAAAAAAGGACCATTTTTTAAAATCTGAAAAAATTCACAAAAATCGTCTGACTGACGTAGCACACTCTCCTATCGGCGAAAATGTAGGACGAATTTTTCTTATATTTTTTTCACCTCCACAAACATTTTCTTTTCAAATTTTGTTTTTGGTGCAAAGTGAATATTTGATCAAAATGATATTTCCTGTTAACAAATAGTTTGATTCTCATTTGTTTTCATTTGTACAAAAAAAAGGAGTTTTCGTAGGATGAATGTCGTGAATGTTGTATTTTCTTGAAAAAAAAAAAATGTTCTAAATCGGGGAAAAAAAATATAAGAAAAATTATTTCCACATTCTCGCTGGTGGGAAAGTGTTCTACATTAGTCAGCCAATTTTTGTGAATTCTTTCAGTTTTTTAAAAATGGTCCTCCTTTTTCGATTTTCATTATTATAAAAAATTATAACTCAGAAAGGGTTGAACTGAAAAATTTGAAAAAATTCAGAAAACTGTTTCAAAGCAAGGACAATCATACGAAAAATTACAGGACAAATCGGAAATGTTGCGGTCTGAAGGGTTGGTGAATCGACGTGGACAGCCCTATATACGTTATATACTTTCACTATAAACTTAATACAGTATATGGTAAACATATATAACTATATAAACGTATGTAATATTTATAATCGTAGGATGTGATTTGAAAGAATTCGTTTTAGCCCAGGATCAGGTTGTTTTATATCCACATCTAGGCTTTTTCGAGTGAACTGCACCATAATGTTCATTTGTTTGAATATCCATGTGATTTTATTTCAATGAAAGTAATTTTTTCCGAAGTTATTTCACGTAGAAATTGTTCATTCCTTATATAATAGGTAGGGCCCGAGTCTTCGAAGCCCGAAACTATGATTAAGGGAGGTAAAACAACCTGATCCTGAGTTAACGAATTGACTGTACAGTGCGTGTCGCTGCGGTTAATCTCTTTCGAAAGAATTTACCAGTGGTACAATACAAAATCTATCGTTTATGTACGGCATTTTTACGCATTTTGCAACAATCATATTAGGAACGATAGCGACTGTGGAAAAGCTATTCCTCGAAATGTGGAAGTCAACTGCTCTTGAACAGATACCAGCGATACTATAATCTTGACATAGTTCTTCGCGAAGCAAGTCATGTTTCGTTCCAAGTATAACGAAATTCCGCTGATTTGTAAGATCGTTAGTAACAATGAGAATCATCGTTATGGTCATAAATGAACCATCAATAAGTTTGATAGTGCTGTTTTCTCGCTTTTCGGGATTGTGTTGGTTAGCATGATACATAGCGTTTTTATAAATGAAACGTTTGTATGAGACTGCTGCCATGGATACACTAGCTACGTTCAGGAGTCCTTCAATTGCTACTTGCTGCTGTACTGTTAATCTTACCCCTTCCGGAGTACCAAACAATCGTAGATGTGGCCCAAGCTGCCAAGTGCAAAATTTAACTTTCATTCCTCCGAACAGGTCTGCTACAAAACTTTTTCCACGTTCACTGCAATCCCTTTGCGTGAAAACTGCACTGCAACGTTTTCTCACTTCCTTGAGTCTCAGATACGATTTACAAATCTGTTCTGGGTAGGCTTGGGGACTCTTGAAAAGCTTTCTCAATACCCCGTTATAATGCTCGTATGGGAAGGTTGACGAAGCCCAAAGGGAACCGAAGTTCCGCACACTTTTAGGTATGTGTAACAGAAGATGAAAATTGAACTTAAGAAACTCTTTCCCATAAAGGGCTTCGGTTTGAAAGAAAAAATTCCTCAAAGCTTCCGTAGCAACACGATACTCGTCTGCGGTAATCTTTTCTTTTAGGAAAATTCGCATGCCAAAAACTAAAAGGAACCAGTGTTTGACATAAGCTGGAGGCAATAGATCCTGTATACAGGGCATGGAGTAATAGACCAGAAAGTTTTTCCACTCCGATGCCTTCCACAAGTTTCTGTCTTTAAGGATGTATAGGCTATACAATCTCAACCAAAAGTGAGTCTCGTCGTCAATATTGAGTACTTCGAGATGAGATAAAAATCGGAAAAAAATCAACCACAATCAAGATGATAAGAGTATTCATTTTCAATAATAATAATGCCCAAAAGTTATTAACAAATTGTTTAAACAAATCATTGTTTAACAAATTTCCTGGTGACGTTATTTTTTTTTCATGTCAAATGAATTCCTTAATCTTTCTGAATACACATGAATTTTTTCAGAATTTTGTCACTTTTTTGAAATTTCCGTTTTCGGAAATTTCTAACGGCTGTATTTACACAACTATTAGTTTCACGCTCCGGAAACTTCGGAATTGTAATCTACATCGTTTCCACAATAACATATCCAAAATTCAGATTTTTTTCGCCATTTTTCAAAATCGAAAACGGAAATTTCAAAAAAGTGACAAAATTCTGAAAAAATTCATGTGTATTCAGAAAGATTAACGAATTCATTTGACATGAAAAAAATAACGTCACCAGGAAATTTGTTAAACAATGATTTGTTTAAACAATTTGTTGATAACTTTTGGGCATTATTATTATTGAAAATGAATACTCTTATCATCTTGATTATGGTTGATTTTTTTTCCGATTTTTATCTCATCTCGAAGTACTCAATATTGACGACGAGACTCACTTTTGGTTGAGATTGTATAGCCTATACATCCTTAATTGAACGTGGTGTTCTTGTGATTTCACTCGGAGGTCTGATTCGTGCGAGTCTTTCATCAAATTGGGCTACCTTTCTTCCCAAGTACCATCTTTGGTCATTGCAAGATGAGTCGAACCATGCACAAACTATAGTTTTGACAACGCCTAATAACACAGAATGCATGTAGTCAGGCACGAATGAAACTATGATATTAAACAGAGGTATCAGCATTAATATAGACCATCCCTTAACACCTCTTACACTTTCATTTGTACGCATAGCTTCTCCACAATCATTCTCATGCTGTCTAATGGTGCGCGGAGCGTCAATGTCTTCTGTATACACGCGAGCATACCCCTCTCCTACCGGTATTCGTTCGCCTTCTGCAAGACAAAATGAGCATCCGAACCGACCATTATATTGATGAATATTTTGCAGTGCACAACGGGCAACGGAATCTACAGAGGCAAGAAGTGTATGAACTTTTACACGAATCGGCTCTACTTGCAATGGAGTTTGACATATCATTCCCTCTGTGTGAAGTGTTATCAACTCATCAACAAACGGTGTCAGGAAGCTTGTCATGTCAGGTTTTTCTTTACCAAACCACAAGCCACACAAGATCACATTCTGCCGCCTCAGGTTGTAAGGTAGTTCATTGACACATACTTGTATGGGCCATACTGATACATTGGACGATTTGAAGATGCTGACACCATCTGTGTTCCATTGCAAAGATATGTCGTGTTCGGAAATGACTTCTCTCTCAAGTGACCTACGGTAAACGTTCCCACCTACGACGTCGGAAGTTGCGTTACACTCTTGACGCAAGTGATTGTATAAATCACTGTTCAATAATGATTTCAACTGCTCGGTTAATGATAATTGAAAAAAATAATTGCCGGCTTTCGAAGCATCACGTTTGTCATATTGTGCTCTACAATGTTCACATCGTGTAATAACGTTTTCGCCGTACGATAGAAGATTTTTGCACTCTGTACAGAAATAATGAACCGTTTTTAAAATAGAAGAGGTATCGTATTTCTTCAGAAACAGGTATAGAGATCCGTGGGCATCATATGGTAAATGGCAATTAATTAGCTGGAGTAGATCCTTCAATGCCAAATCCGTAAGTCCGTGTCGAATAGCGAGGCTTAATATTAATAGTTCGCTCTCTTCTAGTGTCAGTTCACAACCTGGATACAGCGGAATTCTTTCTCTTTGGACATCGTCTTCTTCCTATGGAAAAAAAGTTAGGAAATTTGAATTGGAGGAAAAAATTTCATCAAAAAATGAGTACTCAATATAATATACTAGGGGCTTCGCCCCTGTGCGCTTCGCGCCTCATATATTGGTTCCACGGCTTCTCATTCCCTTAGGAGTTGAATTTGAAAAAATGCTCAAACTACTTTCTAGGTATTTCAATAAGCAATTGTTTGACGCAAAGACGAAGTCGATATCTTATCGGGCTGAGGAGATATCCATGAATACGCGAAAACACGTTTTAACCCCTTTTCATCCCCTTAGGGAACGAATTTCCAAAAATCGCTTCTTATTGGGTGGTTACGTCGCAGAGGGAACATGTTGCTCAAATTTCAAGTTTCTAGGCGTTTGGCCTGGGCGTTGATGCCACTTGTTCCTTTATATTTATAGATTATAGATAGATAGATAGATTAAGATTATATGGACATGTCAAGTGATATTCGAAATTTTTCTATTGGGATATTGAAGAATGTAACACCAAATTCGAATAACTCGTTTTTCATCAACCTGCAACGTTCGCAGATGGATAAATAATTGAGATACCTAATAGAATCATTGATTGTTTAACAGAAAGGTAGATAGCGATGGATCAGGTTGATCAGATCCTGGATCAGAGCTCCTTTCAACCTCAAGCAAATGGATCAAATACATACTTAGATACCGATCATCGTGCAGGTGTAGAGCACATCAAAAGATAATATACATCAGACAAAATTGTAAGGAATAGATAATAAAAAAATAGCAGTCAATAATAAAAATAGAACTGATTGGGACTACAGATAGCGATATGACTATCAGAAAATAGAAAGGAACAATTGTAGAAGAACGTGTATGTATAACAGAGTGAGTTGAATAAATTAAGGGAGTGAAGTGATAGAATTTAATGACAGAACGAGGCACCATTCACTCAAGAAATCATATGTACGCTGGACTCCAAAAGTATGTGGATATCTTGGGGAGTCTTTGAAGTCTTGGAAGTCAGTAAGAATTCTGAAAGTCTGTTTAGAGTCGAAGGATGCCGTATAATAGTTTGCTCGTATGTAGTATTTAAGCCTAGATTACCACACTGGGGTCCCGGGATCCCAGAGTAACTGTAAATCGACATTTTTTCCACGTTTTTGAAGTTTCTACTCTCTTTATCGAAGCTACTTCGTTCTGTCAATCTTTTCTTGTTGTCTAGCGTTCCTTGATTGATTCTCGATCGATTGAAACAAAGAACCCAAATATATTATATATTAATTTTACTGGAGTCACGGATAACAATCCGAGTGGGGTCCCTGAGACCCCAGTGTGGTGAAGTCGCAGGCAAAAAATACGTGTATCATTCTAGGGTTAAATCGTGTTGGAATTCGCTGAAAGTCTTTGGGAGTCTTCAGGAGTGACGGTGCTCGTCTGTTTACCTAAAATGAAAGTCATTATAGCCCATTGGACAAAATTGCTATTCAAAATATACTTACACAGCGAGCTTCTTGCCCAGCTGGAATAACTTCAGGACCTCCGGGAACTTGGTCTCCCTGCAGCTCATCTGGTGCTGGAAGAGCATCATCAGCGTCTTCGAAAATTTCAAAGTCATCGGCATGTTCATCTGCGTCGGTGAACTCTCCATCTGTAGTCAGGTCATCATTGTCTCCGTTGAAGGATGCAATATCACTGTCAATATCTTCCACCGAATCATCACTCAGTGCATCATGGTTTACTGGCCTATCATTGTCATTTCCATTGTTGTCGACTGCAGCCAAGTCATGTTCATGATCGTCCCAGGCTTGTTCCAGCAGATTGTTGCCCTCGTTAAAATTCGGATCCTCAATTTCCTCTCGATTCTCAGGATCGAATTGAATCTACAATTGAACATATGAACATGAATAATCCATACATACAATTTGTTTTAATAGCGAGTACCAATAACCAACGTTATTCGGAGAAGAAGTATACAAGGCGATTCAGAGTACGTGACGAATCTTTGATAGGGTCATTCTTGATTGAAAATGGAATTGAAAGTTCCTCAGCCATTTTTTCGAAAAATAATTTAATACTTCAATATTTCGATTTTAAAATTTTTCCTTTTTTTAAATATTCATTACGCCAAACTTTTTTCTTCAATTTCTGATGAACAATGTGGTTGAAAGTTCTTGAGTCTTTTTTTAACTTTTTTTTTTGTCATTTCTCGGAAATTGGGATTGAAATTCCGCTCAATATTGAAAAACAGGGAAAATTGAAAAATCGAAAAATTGGAATGTTAAATCGTTTTGCTGAGGAATTTTCGACCCCATTTTCGACCAAGATTGACCATGTGAAAGAATCGACACGAATACTGTTACAAATCACCCTGTAGATATACGTACTATATGCAAATATATTGTATGCATACATATACACTTACCGCATGCTCGTGATCTGCGTTTTGTTGCATACGATTCAATTCTGCGATACGTCGACTTTGTAACGTTTGCCTGGGTCGAACCGCATTGTCGTTAAACAAGTATGATTTATACGGGCCTCTGTTGCCATTGTTATCCATATTAAAAAATGAACGTTCGAACGACAGGTAGTTTGAATTTGTGTTGGACGCGGGTTTTGAACTGATTACTGCTGACCGTGATCACTGCGCAGGTACGCGCGTGGCCCGTCTGCTAACTGACGTCACTACTAGCGTTTCTCGCGTCAACGCGTGCGGAGTGCAAGCGGAGAGCTTTCCCTCAGTCGCGTGTCGAGGCGTCACAGTGGAGACCAGGCCTGGTGGAGACTCGGCGAGTGAACTAAAGTCAACATGGCGGACAAAGACGGCGGTTCGTCCACGATGCTAGGTGAACGAAAATTACGTTCCACCAAAGACAAAATACCCAGTGATGAGTATATTCTATGTGAGTTTGTTAATGAAGATAACGCCGTCGCAGTCGGCTATCGCAGTTGGCTAGAAATCAACAATACCGATGCTGAACTGGATAATATTGTCGAAACCGGTGAAACGGTGAAGGTAAAATGGCCGAACGTAAACATCGGACCACCGTCTACGGCTATGACGAAAAAACTTGCGAAATGCAAATGGCAAGTTTCAGCGGCAAAAATTATTGCCCGTGGAGGTAAGTGTTCAGTGAATTGTACAATCACATTGTATTGAGCAAAATTATTTAAGAAAAGCCGGGCCTGTCACCCACCCCCTTCGATTTGGCTGATTTTTTGTGAGCATGTTACCTACCTGGAGAGTAGTCAAAAGCCAAAATATTATGTCCCGAAAAAAATTATTGGCCGAGTTACAGCTGTTTTTCACATTTTTGACTCGAATTTGGGTATTTTCGATTATGCAAAGGTTTTTTGTACTACGTGGCTGAAAATCGGTTTCTTCATGTAAAATTGACCCAGGAACACGAATCTGGCCACAGATTTGACCTACGAAAAAAACCTACAGTAATATTAGCCAAAAACACCCAAAATCGACCAAAAAAGTCCCAAATCTTGGGGAAACGGTCAAAAAAAAATGTTTTCGACTTTCTGAGGCAGCAATCTTGTAGGAAAAGAGCTAACGAATCCAATAACCACATTCCCAGATTTCTAGGACGAACCGTTCAAGAGATACGCGTTGTCAAAGTTGGAGAATCTTGATTTTTCTGCAAATAATGGACCTTTTTAAGGGTTCTTATTATTTTATTTCATGAAAAAGTAAATTTAATTATTTCGACCAGAATCTAGCGAATCTCATTTGATGAAAATAACCTATTGATACTGATTTAGATAGTCGTGGTGAATGCCGCAAAATAGGCCTTTAGGTCGGACATTTGTCCAACGAGGTCAAAAAAGTCCATTATTGCCAGAAAAACAAGATTCTCCAACTTTGACAACGCGTATCTCTTGAACGGTTCGTCCTAGAAATCTGGGAATTTGGTTATTGGATTCGTTAGCTCTTTTCCTACAAGATTGCTGCCTCAGAAAGTCGAAAACATTTTTTTTTTACCGTTTCCCCAAGATTTGGGACTTTTTTGGTCAATTTTGGGTGTTTTTGGCTAATATTACTGTAGGTTTTTTTTGTAGGTCAAATCTGTGGCCAGATTCGTGTTCCTGGGTCAATTTTACATAAAGAAACCGATTTTCAGCCACGTAGTACAAAAAACCTTTGCATAATCGAAAATACCCAAATTCGAGTCAAAAATGTGAAAAACAACTGTAACTCGGCCAATAATTTTTTCCGGGACATAATATTTTGGCTTTTGACTACTCTCCAGGTAGGTAACATGTTCACCAAAAATCAGCCAAATCGAAGGGGGCGGGTGACAGGCCCGGCTTTTCTTAAATAATTTTGCTCATTTCAAATACCTTAGATTAGCCGGAAAAAAAGTGCAAGGTCATGATGATGACTCATTGAATTTTACAATTAGCATGGAAAAAACAGGATCGTTGTTTTTTTCTCATTCACTGTGGTTTTGAGGCAAGACCGTATAGTGAAACTTTGCCTAAAGATGATTTAAAAGCCAGATATTCAGAAGCACTCGTTAGTTTCAAGACTATGTCAGCAAGTGGCTGAAAAAATTGTTCATTTCCTCTGATACTGATTAACCATAGGTTACCACACCTAGATCTTTTGCCTATGTCGTTACTACGCTGGGGCCTCGGGGACCTTACTCAAACCTAAGGTCAAAATGTTTATACGTCTTTTCATGGTTTCAAAGCAACTCAACAAACGGTTACTCGTGTCTCCAGTTTCATCGTTGAAGTCTTAACAATTTAATTCCAGTAACACCATGATCTCAGATACTTGAGTATGTTTTGAGAGGAGACTTGTGAAATTTTTGGCAAAAACGGGTTTTCAATTCTTACAATATTAAAATGAAGTTTAGGAAAACATCCTTCAAACAGTTTTTCAATATTGGTTGGTTGTGAAAAAAAAAGTAAGTCTCTTGCAATGAAAGTTTAGACGCGAAGAATTTTTGGCAGCGGTGGGCAAAATCTTCGAAAGGTTCCTTGCGCTTACACTTTCATCGCAGGGGGCTGAAATTTTTTTGCTACAGTCCATACTGACGTTATTCAAAAACTGCTGGAAAGATTTTTTATATGACCTATAATATCGATTTTCTAAATTTCACAAAAGTCTCGCATTCAGCATCTCGTCTTCAGATCAACTGTCACTGTATCTTTAGTACAGTGAAAACCTACTTTTAGGCTAAGTTTCATCAGGGTCTTACCTTTCTGTTTTGTTGAATCTTTTTGTAATGCAATTACTAATGGATGACATAATTTCTTAAGAATGGACAGAAATGTGCGACAAGCGGATCAATCTGGAAAAGTACGGAATAGCTAATCCTGAGAGGGACCAGAGAAAGATTATTCAAAAAAGAGAAGAAACTGAAAGCAGCCTACAAAAGTGTGACGTGAGTCATAAATTTATGGTTACGGATTATCCATGCAAAAATATATCCATGTAGTAATTCAAAATTTTCACAAATAGTCATTGGTATGTATCTGTTTTGCATTCAATCATATAAAGTCGTTGAAAATACAAATCGAGCAACAGTAATACTACAGTCATGTTCGAATATGCGTGCCCATATCGGACTAACTTGTTGCTGTGTAGAGACAAATAATGGGCAGCTTTCGGTCTCTGTGCAGGAACAAGTTGGCCAGATGTGCGCAGGCATATCTGAACATTTATACAACCCTTCACCTTCAATACTATATTCATTCATAATTTTTCAATTTTTCTAATTTTTCATAATTTGTTCATTAATTTTTCTGTTTCTTGTTGGTTTTTTTTTTATTATCATTATTATTTTTTTCTGAAGAATTTTCCGTATATCAAATTAATAAAATAGAAAATTAAATAAAACACTTGTAATCCACATTAGAAGACTACTGCCTGCAAGTCCAGTACGAAACGTGCAGAAGCTCTTCTTCACCAGGCCTCAAAGCAGGACCATATATCACGAAAGTACAAGGCACAGAAGGATAGTCAACCTGTGGTGAGTAACATGATGAGTCTAAGTGGACAATTATGTGATATCAACTGTATTCTTAAATGTAGTATGTCTGTTGAATCTGATGAAATCGTGAAGGACACTTTTCATCCTAATCATAACACTTGTTGCAGCATTATGAATTGATGTCATTGAAGATGAATTTGATTATATATTTAGTAGATCGATAGTTTACTGCGATCAATTAAATTTCATTACATTCATTGATTATATGTCCAGATCTCTGACGAATCATCAGCGGGTTCTGACGACACTCAGAGATCATCAAGAAAGAAACTACATTTTTCAGAAATTTCCAGACTTCAAAGAGAAAATAAAAAGCTAAAGGCAGAAGTATCCAAACTTGAAACATTGGTTATTTTATCCAATGGTGAGTAAAAATTCATTTGATTTACCGCTCATTGATTCATATTTGGATGAAAAACTTGAATTTATCGTTTTGTTTCCAGTTATTTCAGGTTCAATAATCTCTGACCGTTGACCTCATGTAACATTTCGACAATTTTCAGATCTAACTGAAATGAAGAAAATCAGTCTTAGTGTGCTTGGTAACTTGGAATCCATTAAAAAAATCACAGCAGAACCAGTCACTATCAAAATCTCTGGAGAAGGAGTGGATCGATCAGCTAAACGCGACTATGGAGATACAATTTTGGAAGCTGCGGATGCCTTTCTGCTCAAACAAAACCCATTGGATCAAACAAAGAGTTCAAAGCAAAAAGATGATATCAAAAGATCATCAGCTGCACCACAGAGTGAATCCACGTTTGTCAGTGTAAAAATGACCAAGCAGACTGATCAAACTATACTCCGGGATAGTCGTACTAACAAAATCAGCCCACAATCAGCATCGACATCTAGTGAGCGATCATTGGTTTTGAAGGAAGCTGAATCACAGGGTACCGTAGACACAGTGATGTCACAAACTGATGACAATCTCTTCGATCGGCATGATATAAAGAGCATCCACTCCAGAGAACCAGTAACTTTACAAGCCGATACATTAATATATGATGAAGAAATCCTGCAGGAAGCTGAAGTGATAATACATCCTAAGTTCGCCAACGAAATTATCCCACAATCATCATTAACAGCCGAAGCAGGATCATTGGCTTTGCAGACAGGATCTAAAAGCATTATTAATGGAAATATGATACAGGATGCCAAGGTTGTCGCACATGCTAGTAATCCACTACCAAAATCAGAATTGATGGAACTCGCAGCTCAAAACCCAACGCAACTGGTACGATTTCATATAAATTTGTGGTTAGGAACAGAACATGATCCTAATAATTGGTTCATTAAATAAATATGAATGTACTGATATTATTTTTTTGATATTGTGACTGTAATTCTCTCCGTACATACTTACAGGCCGGACGTCAAATAGCCCTCGGAGATCAGGGAGTAGTCTGCAGTGCTTCGCGAGTACTACAATGCAACCACGCTGTTCCAGAAAAGCTGATCTGCGATCTACTGTCGGTGGTATTTTCGAAAGAAGAACTGGCAACTTCATCCCTAACAGGAAAAGTTTCCAATACACACTTGAAAAAAGGCGTACTTCCGAAGTTACAACTGGATCCAGTCCGAGTGAATGCAGTACGATGTAAGATTAACAAATTAGCTAAGATGGCGCCAGACGAAGTGAAATTGCCACAAAAATCATGTAATCCATTGACAATAATGATATATGTCTTTTATTGCTATTGATTGTTGCCCAGCTTACGTTAATACATGGTTCCCGAGCAACCCAAAGCTGGATGATATTTTGAAAAAAGCAGTCCAGAGGAAATGTAATAATGCTGCGCCCCGCAAAGCTGGCCAAAAGGCAGAAGCTGAATAGAATGATGGCCTAAATCTATGAAAAAAGTAAGGTTTTTGAAACTCCTATTATTTTTATTATGAGTATTAAGAATTCAAACAATTCTCTACTGGACTTTGACTTTCGGTTGAACGTTGAAGAGTTTTTGTTCTAACCCAGATATCTAGACGTATCTCATTTCATTCACGATACAAAGTTTTTTCCGCAATCAGATTCAACTAATTTTGTTTCTATACGATAAAAAGATCATTGCCAGACTTAACGTCATAATGTGACACGTTCGCTACCAAAGTCATGTAAATGAATGAGCTAATTTTTCTTTCCCATTCATTCTGATGCAGGTATCGTATACGCATCGTCCGGATGGCAGTGAAGTATGGAAAGATTGACATCAAAAAGTACAAGAAGGAAAAAAAGTACAAGGAGATTGCTCCATTTTATAAAGAGAATCTCATAACTTTATCAAGTACTCACAAGTGAATAATCTTTTGACTATTCTTCTGTCGTAGGGTGAAATATTATCATATTTTTCAGTTTTCACCCACATGCGTATCCTAATTATTGCCCGATGGGAGCTACTATAACGCAAGTAAGGTATGTACAGAAATGTATAAAATGAGTTTGAATTCTCATATCATTGTCATATACCCTGTTCAAAAAGAAGATTGCTCCATTTTATAAAGAGAATCTCATAACTTTATCAAGTACTTACAAGTCATCAATCTTCTGACTATTCTACTGTCATCACGTTAAAATATATTTATTATCATATTTTTTAGTTTGCACACATATATGCACGTGCTGCTTATCCTAATTATTATTTACTCTGAAGAGTAACCTGTGTAACCTGTCTATTAATAATCATTCAGCGGTATACATATATTATATATATATATATATTACATTTGAAATATTTTTAATTATTCTTTAATTATAATCGGTTTGAATAATGCTCAGTACAAAAAAGGTACCCACGCTCTATATGATAAAAATATAATAAAACGTAATTTTTGCAATATTAAGTCGGTGTGATGATTATCACGTAATAGCTGTGTATGTATATATATCAATATATCTTCAGTGACGTGTATCAACTGATTACCCCAATACATTCACGTGGTGTACGTGACATAATTTCAATGAATTGTATTATCACGATCTCACTCACGTCATACCATCTTTCGAAGATATATTTTGCTAATTGAATGGTAATAATACTAATATCAAAGGTACATTGAATTTCAGGGTGATCAAAGAGTATTCTTGGTCGAACGAATTGTGTACTAGAGACCAATAGTACCCCAAGAATATGAAAGTAACAGTATTCAACAGTAGTATATTATACTATTGGAATATTATTGAATACTATTGCCTCCATACTATTGGGGTACTAATGCATACTATTGCCCGTATACTGTTGGTGTACTATTGAATACTGTTGCCTCCATACTATTGATGTACGATTGAATACTGTTTGCTCCATACTATTGGGGTACTAGTGAATACTCTTGAGTCCAGACTATTGGGGCAACCCCAATAGTATTGAGGCAACAGTATCCAATCGTACGCCAATAGTATGGAGGCAACAGTATTCAATAGTACCCCAATAGTATGGAGGCAACAGTATTCAATAGTAACCCAATAGTATAAAGGCAATAGTATGCATTAGTATTCCAATAGTATAGACCAATAGTACCTTAACAGTATAGAGCAACATTACTCAATAGTACCCCAACAGTATAAAGCAACAGTATTCAATAGTATTTGTACTCAATAGTGTCCGAATTTATCATTGACCACAGAGCGAATAGTGCTCAATAGTATTTTATCCAATAGTTCTCAATAGGATTTTTCCATAAGGGTGTTCGCGCTCTACTACTCGGTTCTGTTCTCGCGGCGGATTTCGCGGATTCCCTTGGAAATTGAAACGATCTTGCGGTTCATATCCTCGGTAGCGATCGTCTCGGATTGTGTCGTATGATCGGTCTCGTGCCGGATTTCGATATTGACTTTCCCGAGGGTTTTGTCGGTTCGGTAACTGCTGCTGTGAGTACCGATTTCCGTTATTGAAATTATTATTTCGTAATTGATAGTTATTACTGTAGTTAGGATCGATTCGCGATCGATAATTGTTTTGATAATTGCGCGGCGCGTTTGAAAATTGGTTGTCCCTTTGACTGAAGTGGTCTTGGTTTTGTTGCTGATTTCTTGGATAATAATTGTTTTGTACTCCTCGCGGGTATTGATTAGGATGATTTCGAAAATTACAGTATTGCGCGGTGTGATTTCTTCTCTTGCAAATTGAACATTCTTGAGTTTGGCTTCGCGTGTAGTTAAGGCTAGCTTCTCGCACGTTGTTACTTTGATCTCCTCGTCTGAGATTTGATTTTATTTCCTCTTGTTTTTCGATTTTTCGCGCTTCATTCACTAGATCTTTAAGCGTTCCTAGAACGTTATTGACTTTACCGTCGAGTTCTGGTTTGAGACCGAGCAAAAAGGTCTTTTTGCCGTCGGCTTCGGTTTGCTGTTCGAACATTTCTAAATTACCTGTGCGTCGTTCTTGGATAAAAGCTTGTACGATATTTGACATAGCCTCACGTATTCTCGCGGCGAATGTAATGACATCTTCGTGTTTACGTTGATATAATTTTCCTAATTCTCCCTGACATTGATTTACTGATTTCGCTGTTCCGTATAATTCATTGATTCGCGCAGTTAGTTCCTGGATCGTATTAAACGTTTCTTTTTCGATTGCACGTTTTGCTGGGCCTATGATTTTGCTTCTAATTATTCTTGTGAGATTACGTTCTATTTCTGGTGGTAGCATTTCCTTTGCGTCTTCGCATCCCTGTACGAAGTCTCTAACTTGAACAGGTGTCCCGTCGAACGTTGGGACGACGATTAGCGCGTCTTTAACGGAAATTGATGTATGTGGACTAATTTGCATGGTTCTATTTGTTGGGTCGGAATTTCCTCCCGTGGATGACCCTGCATTTGTATTATCATTGGGGTTAGTCATTTTAATGGACTCTGTGGATTTTTGTGAATTAGCAGCCTCTTGTTCCTTTCTTTGCTGACGTTGAATTTTTTCTAATGCTTTTACGTCTTCTAGGGTTCCCTCAAATAATTGAGTTCCAAATGTTCGAGTATTTTGTCTAGTTACGCGATATGATTCCTTTGATTTTGTTTTTGATTCTGGACTAGATTCGTCCGAAGTGAGTAATTCTTCTCGTTGCTGAACAGTTAGATTTGAAAATGAGTCGCTTAAGTTCGCTATCGCTTGGTCTGGGTTCATTTGTTACGCGTGTTTCGGTTTAATGTACTTTTTATTTATTGCATTTTCATGAGTGTGCTGAGAATTATGTACGCGAGGAATATGGATATGGTGAAGAAAGCTACCCAAAGAATGATTATTGTTCGTAAATTCTGTGTTAATTCGCGCGTTGTAGCTACGCTAGGATCGTTGGCTAGAGTTATGCGAATGTCTACTGGATCAGCTGGATTAGTTTGCAGAAATTGTGAAGTCTGCATTTAAAATTGTGAAATGTGATTAGTTGTTGAATTTTGTTTCTTAGGATTTTGTTATTTTCAGCGGCGTATAGGCTGTTATTCGTTAAGTTGAAATTTGAATGTTTGCTACGGACTTGACGTATTAAAGGTTTGAAAAACCTTCCTTACTGACGGTTGGCGGGGGTGGGGGGTGTTACGCGTCACGCTGGGGGAGGGGGGTGTTCCGCGTCACGCTGGAAGCGTCACGCGAAAGCGTTACGCTGGGGGAGGGGGGTGTTACGCGTCACGCTGGAAGCGTCACGCGAAAGCGTTACGCTGGGAGGAGGGGAGGGAGGGGAGGGGAGGGAGGGGAGGGGAGGGGCGGGGAGGGGAGGGGAGGGGAGGGAGGGGAGGGAGGGGAGGAGGGGAGGGGAGGGGAGGGAGGGGAGGGGAGGGGAGGGGGGGAGGGAGGGGAGGGGGGAGGGGAGGGGAGGAGGGGAGGGAGGGAGGGGAGGGGAGGGGAGGGGAGGGGAGGTAACATGTCACGTTACGCACGCAGCGCCACGCTCGTGAGTGAGGTGAGGCGGGCGTCACGCGTTACATGTGACGTTACGCTGGGAGCGTCACGCGGAAGCACTACGCTCGAGACTACGCTACTACGCCTTGAACGCAACGAATTTCATAAGAAATTGTAAATATAAAACGGACGTAAAGATTTATATATATATTAATTATAAAAATAAAACGACGAAAAGATTTCGATAAAACTAAATATTCAAAACAGATGAAGGTAACAGATGAAGGTACCAGATGTTTAATTTTATTGAGACTAAATGAAACGAGCAGAACTAGTGCAAAATTTGTGTATAGGATGGTCAGAGAAATAAGCATAATCTTTTCTTATCGTTAAGCGTGACATCCGAACACGTGATAATATGGCCTTAGGGTAACTTAAGGCGGTTTTTCAAACCAGCTTTTAGCACTGTTAGTGTGGTTGAGAGGGAAAGTGCTAAAAGCGTTTCAATTTTAATTGTCTCGTAGAGGCAAGTTTAATCTTCCCTGTTCATTCGGTCGTCATCGCGTCACAGATAAGGTATTCGCGATATTTGACGTTTGAGAGTCCCGGATTCCGATGCACCAAAATTTATCTGTAACGTCCCAACCGTTGTTCACAAAAGACCCCAGGAATTACTCCCTAGAGTTTAATGTTACTAGTGGCTAGTTCTCCAGATCAGTAGTTCAGGGTGCTCAAGTACCGATAAAGTATTGAAATACACTGAATGGGGTGGATTTCTACGTTATCGTCCGTGGATGTTACAGTCTGCGTAGTAGGGCAGTCCGTTGGATTATCGGTCGTAGGACAGGAAGGATTATTAAAGGATTAATTAATATGTATGTTACCTTGTTCTCGTATGAATGGTCCGCGTTGACGGGGCTGATACAGCGGTTGCGGCTGCTAGGCTCCGGATCTCAGCAAGGGTTTTTAGAGGGTTTTCTCGAATTAAAGTTACTCGAAGTTGTTTTGAGATGAAAATTGTATTTATTAAATAATAACTTGAACTGGTTACAATAATGGAAAACTCGACTCAACGACGTATATGTGTTTACGCTGGATTTAAGAATATAAGAATACAAGTGTTACGAGAATAATGAAAATATGAAATATATTGAGAGATTGAGATTGAGTGCTATTCCTGCTTTTCCAGGGCTTATATAGGCCCCTTTTTAGGTGCTACAAGTGGGAGTAGACGAACGTGATTGGTTGTCATTGACGCGATAACGTCAGCTATGAAAGAAGGGCCTGTCTGAATCCACGCGGCCTCGTCTTTATTGTTTGGCCTACCCTATTCTCGATAGCTATGATGGCGCGGCTGTAAGCCTGCGTTTTTTGGGGCGTGGTTGTAAGCCTGCGTTTTTTGGGTCGTCTTAATGTGTGACTCACTATACGTCGTGTTCCTATGTCTTATGTACTAGTCGTATCTTAGATGCATATATTCTGATGGTTATTCAATTGTTCAGTATATCATTTTAATATAGAATTTTATGTAATTGAATGAATACATATATGTACCCATATACGCATATATGTGCAGATTCTGAACAGTTGATTAATACTTCAATATATATACATATAGTGTGCGACAGTTGCTGCAGGGGATGATGATTGGTAGTTCACGGATTAAATTCGTTGCAAGTGGGATTTATGTCGGTGATGATTATTACAAGACAACACCGGGATTACTTGAATTATTATTCAAAAAATCACCCCACGTTACCCTCCGGACCGATAAACAAAATTATGCGAAAATTGTTATGGAGACAAATGTGCTTCGAAAGCATTACAAGCCCGATGGAATGCTGCGGGTTAATGACGTTAATCCAAAGTATAAGTATTTCATTGCACGATACGTTGAATCAGCATTGGGGGGAGGCAAATCTGGTCGCAGTTTGCCTGAATATAAGGTTGCGCGAGCAGAGGGGCGGAGAATAAAATATGTACGCTGGGATGATCCTAATGTGTTAGTTGATCGTCTTCGACTTCTTATGGAATCGCAGGCAGCTGGTGATACCACTGTTTGATGAGGATTGTGGTTTTTGGATTGAACTCAGGTCGAATTTGAAAGATTGTTTCTGATTTATTTAGCACCGCGTCCTAGACGCGCTTTACATTTTAGGTAGAAGAAACCGAAAGTACAAGTATCAACATCTTAAGCTGCCAACAGTTATCAACTGTTGGCAGGTAAGTCCCTAGGTAATATAGTGATGTGGGAAAAAAAAAGAAAAAATCCCCAGAACAAGATCGGTGAGCTCGTGGAAACCTATAGTCCCCAACACTCCCACTTTGCCTCGATTCTGATCCTTCCCTCGATTTTAGCCAGGTCTCGCTGCGTTCCTGAGTATGCCCAGCGCCTCACGTTGGTATTGGAACAGTTGCCGGGGCAGCGCTTTGGTAAGTATGTCCGCCTGTTGGTACTTGGACGGCACATGTTCCAGTTTAAATACCTGTCGTTCAAACAGATTACGCACGTGGTGGTATTTCACTTCTATGTGCTTTGTCCTCTTGTGGAATACAGGGTTCTTGATGAGGTCTATTGCGCTCCGGTTGTCGACGTAAAGCACAGCTGGTACTTCGTCGGTGCTCAGCAGTTCTCCTATGAGTCTTTTGAGCCAGACTATTTCCTTAGCTGTCTCTCCTGCGGCCATGTACTCCGCCTCCGTTGTCGATAGGGCTACAGCTTGTTGTCTCTGCGATCGCCAGCTGATCACCCCACCTCCGAATTTCACAGCGTAACCTGTGGTTGATTTGCGAGTCTCCGGATCGCCTGCGTAGTCCGAGTCGCTGTAGGTCTGGATCGTTTTCTCTTGGCCTCTTTCGAATTTTTTACCATAGTCTGTTGTTGCTTTCAGATACTTTAGTATTCGCTTCACCGCGTTCCAGTGAATCTTCGTCGGTTGTTCTAAGTAGCAACTGGCCAGGTTAACTGCGTAGGTGATGTCCGGCCTAGTCGCCACCGAGAGGTACATCAGGCTGCCAATGGCTTCTCTATAGGGTGCGTTCGTCACCTCCTTGTCCCCATTCGCGTGCACGAGTGGACTCAGCTCCTGATGAGAATCAGCTGGTATGGTCACGGGGTTTGCATCCCCCATCCTGAATCTGTCCAGGATCTTCTCAGCGTACGTTTTCTGGTGAAGGAAAATTGACCCGTCTATCGCACGCTTTATCTGTAGTCCTAGGAACAGATTAGCTTCGTCACTGGTTATCTCGAACTCTCTTCTCAGTCCTGTGAGCAGTTTCTTGATGAGCTTCTTGTCGCTACTTGCTATCAGCCCGTCATCTATGTATTGTGACGTTGCATTCCGCAATCGTCACAGGTTTTATTAACATCCTGAGATTTGGGCGACAGATAACTCTGGGGAGAGGCAGCCAACAGATCATTAGGTTAAGTATCGTAATAATAGGCCTCTTTTCTTTTGTTTCTCGATGTCTTTGTTTGCTACGAACTATGTAACGCGTAACGACGCGCAACGCCTCGAGATCATCCGCCGATGGACAAGGAGCCACCGACGACTCGAGAGCACGGGACACGAGAGCGAGAGAGAGAGAGGACTATCGGACTGGGTTATACCGGCTAAACATCACCTGAGCCAAGATCCCGTGACGCGCAACCCAGCGTTGCACCAGGAGGTGCCAAGGGCTAGCGTCAACCAAAGGGAATTACTGCCGATTTTCGATTATGGATGCCGACGTAGAGGTCGAACAGGGTCATACACGATGTATCACCTCCCGCTACGCCGACTAATCAACCTGGGGTTGAACCACCAGCCGTCTACGAATTCTGGATGCCAAGGAGACGGTCGAATAGGGCTGTGCGAAAACACAAAAGTAACACAAATAGCCTCCCGTCCCGACGACTTATCAGCCAGGTGCTGAACCAGACAACTACCGCCGACTATCCCGACATCGTTACCGCCACCGAGGGCCGCGGCCACGGCTCCGGAGCAGCGTTCCTGGAGATAGCTGCAGGCTTGTGCTGCAAGTTCCAAGTGACCTTCCACAAGTAATAACGTGGGTTTGGAGGAGATTCCACCCTGAATCGCCAAACGCCACCTAAAACCTTGGTTAGGCTGACTCCTGGTGAATCAACGACCAAGGACTGTGCTTCTACCGGGCGCTGTACGGGTAGTACAATGACGAGCAATCGAAGAGTCCGCAGTACGCGGAAAGGGTAGTCCAGAGCCGGCATTACGACACTTAACGAAGATAGAGCATCGAGTATTCCCGAAATTCGTATGAAGGGTCACATGACCCAAATTGACCAATCCAGTAATTGAGACGTCCGTCACGACAGCCTCACTGATCCTTCTCGCTTCGCACCTATGACGCACCTATTTAAGCGTGACACGCACCGCACCGAGCCTTCTTCTGCGTTCATCTGTCGCCCTGACAAGTACTCCTTAAGACTGTGCTCCCGATTATCGATCCCGAACTACCGATCTGTGATACCGAGTCGCTTATTTTTAAGTGTCTGCGTTGTAGTAGAGTCAGTTTGTGTATTATTCTGCTGTATTAAGGTAAGGTCTTCTTTTCTATTGTAAAGCCGAGAACTAGCTCCGAATCGCGAGGTTATTGTGTCTTATTTGGTTGTTTGCGGCTCACGAGCCTTTAGGCTGTGTTCCGATACTATGTTGGTCTCTATTTTTGTCTGTATTAATTTCTTATTCCCGATTTCCGAGCTGGTTCAAGACTGATTGGGTTTTGGATACTTTCTCTGCGATTTCTGTATTTTTCTTGATAATTTCTGTCATTTCTTCTATTAATTACCGATATATTCTCATTTTCTGTATTGATTGCGCATGAATAACTTTTACTAGGTTTTGGATTACACTGTGTTAATCGCTTATATTATCTGCTATTCGTTTGCTTGATCTATTGAATATTTTTGCTATTTTTCTGCTTTTGTCTTTCTTAATTTCCGATTAATTATGCGATCTGTTGTGCGAATTCTCCCGGAGTAGCGAACGTAGTTGATAGCGTAGTCTGTAAGTTAGATAATAGCTCTTTTCTTTATTCTTTAGTCTAATTTTCATTCAGTCTTTCCGCTATCGTATTAATTCGAACATCTGTATTTTCCCGTTATTATTCGAGTCTTTTTCCCGGTAGATTCAGCGGAATCTACCCGGTCTTTATTAATCATTCCCGCATGGGAAGTTCATAATTTATAAAAGTTGTATTATATCGAATCTGAACACACCTATTCTGTTATATGCTTTGTTAACTGGTTGATCGGCTCTTCTATCCCGACTTCCTAGAGAATTGACTAATTATTTGATTCCGAACATAACTTTCTGAACTGAACTTGTTTAATAACGCTTGCTATCGAGATAATATATGGGATAAGATCCACTGAAGGATATTACTTTGTTTAATTGTTTAATTTGGCAAACCCATCCCCTCTACCGTATTATTACTGCTTTAGTCTGTGTTAGCCGAGCTCATCCGTCGTACTTCTCTGATTCTCGTTAATTATCGTCTGTTATATTGTGTTTTATTTTCTGATTGACATCCTGGGATGTCTGGCGCCCAAATTCCGGTTTTAGTATAATAATTTATTCTTCTGAGCATAGTTTGTGGTAATCAGAGATTACGCCGTAGGGTAACACGAGAAGTCACCCTCACTTCCTTCCATTCCGGTGGAAAACGTTGTTACAAACCTTATTCCGTCGCTGTAACGCGAGTGGAAAGTAGGTAGTCAATTTTTGACCAGAAGTAAGAGAAGTGATTAACCGGGCAGAAAAGTAAATTGCCGGGCAAAAAAGTCCACTTTTTTGATTGAAAGGCTCAGATTCTTACCTATTCACCTCCCGCCAGAAAATCCTCTTCTGGCGGCATATCCTGGTCGAGATACTCCGCGGGGTACTCGTCTGCGTCATTGAGTAGCTCTCCCACACTTTTCACTGCGACGTAAACAGTCTCTTTTTTCGTGTGTTCAGTTGGCCGTGCCTCTGACTCTAAGTGTTTGCACATTCTGGCCACTGCATCGTGTAACGTGTTGGAATGATAGATTGGGTTTAATTAATAGTTAGAATACCAGTACCTGATAGAATAAGTAAAGAAATGTGTGATAATAAATAGAGTTATAATAAGATAATAATTATAGTGAAAACCGCATTAAAATCGGTTAAATAGAATAAGAAATATTATAATAAATAGAAAACGCATGAGAAAGAGAGAGATGGCGATACCGCGGCACGGCGGTAGCAGCTACGCTATCGGCCTAAACAACCACCAGCCACGGTGCAACGCGCACGCGCTAGCACGGCGCGACGCGATTGCACCGGCGCAGGGTCGCAATAGGGTATAAAAGACGGAGCGCGGAGACACTTTTCACTCGTTCTTTAGCCGTCACGCTGAGGGGTGATGGGTTAGAGTCAGATAGCTAAATGCTATAGAGTCATTTTTGTTGTTAGAGGTCGATGTGGCCGGGTCAAGTCCCCGTCCTAACTGATATCTAACTTAGCTTGTTCCGTTTCAACCGTATACATATATCTTCGACATCACTGCTGTCTTGAAGATGAATATATGCGACCGTCAAATGGGTGTTTGGTATCAATGATCGCTTCGGTACTCACAGCTACTTTGAACATTCATTCGGCGATTAATTAAATAGGTGTTTGGTATCAGTGATCGCTTCGGTACTCATGGCTACTTTGAACACCTATTCGCGAAGTAATATACAACGCCCATCTCCAATCTTGTACCGGCTTTGAAGAACGATGTCACTAAGATAGTTAAAAGGGAAAAACATTCAGATTTATTCGAGTCATTAATTATTTCCCGATTAGGTAGAAGGGAGTATCGTTGATCGGTTTCAACTTCTCAACTGATCCCCTGTAGGAGTTCATACTTAGACGGTCACGTCCCGTTGGAGTATTGAACACTTGAATTAGATTCATTAGATTCAGAGCTTCGCTCAATTTATTATTAGGATTTAGAAGTTTTATTAACCTTGTTGTTTGTTTGTTTTTAATTCATAAAGATATTAGTTATAGAATATTAGTTGATAAACTATTTATCTATTCCATTTATGATTTGTGTTTATTAGCCAGCCGTCCATAAATTACGTAACGCACTTAGGGGGGTCACGAGCGTTACGCGGCGTTACGGGGAGGGTAGGGGGGGGGGTCAGAGCCTCCGTTACGTAACGCAATTTATCGCAATTTTTTCAGCTTTCCTCGTGAAAAGATCAAAAGATTATCACCCCAATACCCTACTTCTACTTGAAACTAAATTGATGGAAATATGTTTTTACGGTCGAATGATTTTACTTTTCATTCGCGGCTGATGCCGGTAATTAACTTATTTAAGTGGAAGGAAGATGACTGGGAGATTGAGTTAGGCGTGGATTCGTGCTTGAAACTTGATTAGGCGTGTATTTTCAATAAAGAGGCAGGCAGAGTTACAATGCTTGTACAATAGCTGAGCATTAGGCTCGTTTACGTTTGGTCTTGCTTGTTTGGTGTCGCCAAGCGTACTAACTGTGTGGTCACAGGGATTCCGGAGCCCTATATTATCTAGTCGTGGATACATAATACTGTCCGAAATGAAAATATAGACTGAGAGACTTATTCAGACACAAATTCCTTTGTATCGCCAACAAAATAACTGTATTTTTATTATTTTAACGCATATGAGAGTAAAACCCGGTGTTACGTTACCTACGGGGGGGGGTCCGCTTAGCGTTACGGAGCGTTACATGGGGGGGGGGAGGGGGTCAAAATTGCCCAAAAAGTGCGTTACGTAATTTATGGACGGCCCCATTTATCATTTATAATAAACGGAAATCGCTCTTTAACGATTCTCCAAAATTAATTAATCCTTTCTCTGTTCTTGTAAAATAACCTTTTCCCACAGAACTGTATTCTATTACAATAACTAGGCCCAGGAAGTGCTTCCAACGCCCTGGGTTAAGAGTCCCTTGACGTTGCTCTCCGATTGATTAAATATAACTACAAAAAAAAATCTACCAACAAAAAGTCTTTCTTGAAAAAAACCCACCAACAAAAACTCGTCTTTCACAAAAAATATTCCTTCAAAAAACCCATCAACAAAAATTCATCTTCCACAAAAAATCTTCCTCCAAAAAACATACCATCAAAAACTCGTCTTCCACAAAAAATATTCCTTCAAAAAACCCATCATCAATAATAATTCGTTCTCAACATATATTCTTTGATAAAACATATCTACCGACATTAGTTATTATAAAATGAGAGGAAAGAAACCTTCGAAAAAAAAATCTGAAAAAAAATCTGAAAAAAAAATTTGAAAAAAAAAATTTAGTCCGTGGTACTTGGCGGGCCAGGTGAGGGTAAATGAAAGAAGATTATAGTTGCTATGATGGCCCGCCAAGTACCCCTCCCTAAATTTTTTTTTTCAAATTTTTTTTTCAGATTTTTTTTCAGATTTTTTTTTTCGAAGGTTTCTTTCCTCTCATTTTATAATAACTAATGTCGGTAGATATGTTTTATCAAAGAATATATGTTGAGAACGAATTATTATTGATGATGGGTTTTTTGAAGGAATATTTTTTGTGGAAGACGAGTTTTTGATGGTATGTTTTTTGGAGGAAGATTTTTTGTGGAAGATGAATTTTTGTTGATGGGTTTTTTGAAGGAATATTTTTTGTGAAAGACGAGTTTTTGTTGGTGGGTTTTTTTCAAGAAAGACTTTTTGTTGGTAGATTTTTTTTTGTAGTGACCACATTAATGTACTTGGCGACGGTTTTTGCACCACAGGTGCTTTTTGGGGAGA
The DNA here is from genome assembly GCA_018257835.1 of Euura lappo. Lineage (NCBI taxonomy): Eukaryota > Metazoa > Arthropoda > Insecta > Hymenoptera > Tenthredinidae > Euura > Euura lappo. The sequence goes on along the minus strand of JAEUYN010001228.1, from coordinate 25,729 downwards.
TATCACCACTTTTTGTAAAATCTTGCTTCACCACCTAAAAATTGTGCTCGCTCGCTACGCTCGCTCGATGATCAATATTTTTGCCAAAAATCTCACCAGTCTTCTGCTAAATAATATGAAGCCTGTTGGGTATAATGTTAGATACGTAACTCCAGAATTGTTGATACATTACATTATGGTCCGAACCTAGATAATTTTTCGCAGACGCTGATAAAAGTTTAGAATAAAACTAACGATAAAAGAATCATTGTCCCAATTAGAAAATCAGGGGAGAAATTATGTCATGTACAATGAATAATTTGTCACAGGTAATCTTGGAGACGATTAGGGCATTTAAGTGAACAAGTTCAGTATTTATGAAGAAACATGACAAATGTTCGTATCAACTTTTTCTTGGCGACTTATTGTACTCTGACATATTTCTACGGTAAGAGCCATTTGTATAGAAATGAGCTATTTTTTATCCCTGATACTTTGAAAAAATCGGAAGGGCTTTACCTGAAGCGCATCGTCATTAGTTACATTTGGTGTCGAAGCCCTTTTTCACCCATTTCAGTTGAGCGGAGAGACTTTCAGGGTTGTTTAAAGTTCCAATTAGGTTTATTTTTCTGTTTTGTGGATGCACACTTTAGAACTAGAGTTGATGTATTGAAAATCATACTTATATTTATAACAAATACGTTCGTAATTTATAACAAATACAATATGTTGCATCGTTGAAACTGTCACACAATTCAAAAGTGATCAATCTGTGTATTGTGAGGCTTATACCACAGCGTTTCAAATTTGGCATTGATGTTTTATCAGTTACGAGATGAGATATGCATTAATGCTGCAAATAATGTTTTCAATCAATCAAGCAAAAGTAACAAGATAAAACTTTTTTGCTCATCTAAATTAGTTATGACCAAAGTGAATGAATAAGTTTGTTTGTCTCACTTCATCCGAAATGTATTGAGTTCAGCAGATTATTGGGACTCAATAAATATTCCATAAAATAGAAACACTACAATGTTATTAATTTGGCGGATCAGTAGATTTTAGAAAATCGACAAAGAAACATTACAGACTGACACATCGTTTCGTACACGTACTCAACAATAGCAGGATATAAGCAGGTGAATAATCTCAAAGACTTAATTCAACCATAACCTTCTTATAGTCACATATCCTAATACATGATTTATTTTTATCGTACTCAATCAGAGTGCTGATGTTGGTTCGCCAAATAGCTCAAGCGATAAAATATATCAGCAGTTAAGAATCACCGAGTGAAAAGTTGCTTGGTGACGAATCAAGGATTACATGTTCAACTACCGTGAGTAAACGAGGAAAGGTAACGCTTCGGGGGTGCCAGCTGAAACTCGCTCGGCAAAAGTCCCTAGCCCTAAGTTGGTATCCCTAGCGTTCGGTGTGCGACGTGGTTCGACCATACCCTGTTCAAGCTAATAACCTCATGCGGTTCAAACTCAAGAATAGCGCGCGTAAAATTTGAAGGTTAAACGCATTTGGTTAAACGGAGCGGCACGGAAGAACAAGAACAACGAATTCTGCTCGTGCAGGAATCATTATGCGAATATTAACCAACAATGTAATTTTGATATTAGGCGCTCTATTCAAGGAAATTAATTTAGTCAATTGATCAACAAATTTTATTAGGTAATGTCAGGTTTGAATGATCAATTTATTATGAATCAAGCAATTTCCCAGATGTTTTTGTATCGTCGAGGCTCATCGAGGGACTTGACTCCGGAGACCTGCTCCGCTGCGCCTTGATTGTATCGTCGAGGCTTATTGAGGAACTTGACTCCGGAGACCTGCTCCGCTGCGCCTTGATTTTATCGTCGGGGCTTATTGAGGAACTTGACTCCGGAGACCTGCTCCGCTGCGCCTTGATTTTATTGTCGGGGCTTATTGAGGAACTTGACTCCGGAAGCCTGCTCCGCTGCGCCTTGATTTTATCGTCGAGGCTTATTGAGAAACTTCACTCCGGAGACCTGCTCCGCTGCGACTTGATTTTATCGTCGGGGCTTATTGAGGAACTTGACTCCGGAAGCCTGCTCCGCTGCGCCTTGATTGTATCGTCAAGCACGACGAGGCAACAAATATTATTACGATTCACTAATTTTTTTTAATAGAGCGCCTAATATCAAAATTACATTGTTGGTTAATATTCGCAAAATAATTCCTGCACGAGCAGAATTCGTTGTTCTTGTCCTTCCGTTTCGTTCCGTCTAACAAAATGCGTTTATCCTTCTCTGTATTGAAATGAATCCGAAGATCGTGAAAGCAAATCCACTTTCACACAATGAACACTCAACAATTTTTCCGTACGTATACGTGTTATTAGACACATTTCTAACCTCGAAATTGCAAGTTTCATGATTTTATGCGAGACACCCCTATTTATTACAATTCAGCTCTTCGATTCATACGTTAACATCTGTATAATAATAAAAGAGAGAAACAAAGCGCATAAAACTTGGAAAATGATGAGATTTTATTGCGACCGACCGACCGACCGACGCAACTCACAGTTCTGTCTCGGGTAATCGATTCTCGATCTTACGTTTAAACATGGCGGTCTATTCACTTCGGTGGCGATTCTCTACTCTACTCTACAATCGTGCCTTCCGAAGCGCCGCCTGGCGACTAACCTAGAATACGTCGATCGCTGTGAATTCTTGCTGTCTAGCGGTGGTCGCTCTTCTCTCATTTTTATTGTCGTAGGAATAGAGCAATTGAGCTGACTGAAGAAGGAGATGACGAACAAAATTCTGCCGAGGAAACGGGTATCGGAAACATTCAAATAATCATATCTCAGCTCTCCGTGTACCGATTACATCGAAATTGGGCTCTAATGAAAGCTTAATACGCCCATGTCCTAGGATAAATATTTCAAACCCATGTATGAAGCGAGGCGGAAGAAAGACGATTAAATATGTTTCCCCACTGCCCGGTTCGCTCCCGTTCGAGTAAAGAGACTCGGTGAGTCTCAGCGCCGTGCTTTAAAAAAAAGTAATGTACTTGGCGCGAGACTCTACCGAGTCTCTTGATTCTAAATTCTGAGCATCATTATTGCTTCATGCAATTGGCGCCCGACACTAGATTTTAAGGAAAAGGACTCACTAGCCAGAGGTTCCTCAATCGGACACTGCTTTTTCGATGTTTTCAAACTCACTACTTAGGATTGCGTTCTGGATATCAATCCGCTCGACGAGCTTGTCCATAATGGTATTAACATTACTCGAATACTCTTCTAGCGCACTTATTATCGCAGTTGCACCAGCATTAGCACCTACAAGTGGGAAATGTTTGATTTAGATAAATACATTGGGAAAGTAAAATTAATATCTATAAACTTTGACTATAACAAAGAACTGCACTTGTAACTGTACCTTTGCCACTGGTAGTGGCGGAAGCGATGTTTGGAGTAGGCCGACGCTGAGAACCTGAACACAAAAATTTTCGCATATAAACATGGACTATCATCATCATTTTTTCCTGTTAATAGTTACTGGTTTTTTGATTCTCAACAATTATATATAGCCATATAGCCAGCAATATAGCCAATTCTCGTTGATAGCTTTTTTGTTGATCTAATTACCCCACAACTTGTGATGAGAAGAGTTTAAAATTCCGAAAAAGAATCGGGATGCAAGAACAACGATTGCAATACCCAATATACTACACAGTACAATAACAGCTTAGAATAAAGACTCCGTGCAACAATTTTGAATTTTCAATGTCATTTAGCATTACCTGCACTGGATGTCGTTGTGAGGTCCACGACAGGAACGGTGGTGGCCGTGGATGACAAACGTGGGGTAGACTGGTGCAAGCGATGAGGAGAGGGGTGATGGTAAGACGTGCGTTGAGGAGAGCGGTAAGGTGACTTATGAGAAGGAGAGGATTTGCGAGATGAGTGGCGAGGAGAATTGTGGTGAGAGCGGGGCGGTGAGTGAGAGGATTTGACAGATGAGTTGCGCGGAGGATTGTGGTGAGAGCGGGGCGGTGAGTGAGAGGATTTGACAGATGAGTGGCGAGGAGAGTTGTGGTGAGAGCGGGGCAGTGAATGAGCGGATTGGCGAGATGAGTGGCGAGGAGAATTGCGGTGAGAACGGGGCGGTGAGTGAGAGTATTTGACAGATGAGTGGCGAGGAGAATTATGGTAGTATAGCGCGGCGGTGAGTGAGCGGAATGACGAGATGAGTGGCGAGGAGAGTTATAAGAGCGTGGCGGTGTTTTGTAAGATGAGTCGTGTGGCGATCGCGATCTACGTTCAGTTTCAGGCAGATTCATGGCGTTCAAGACTTGTTGGTCGAGGGGTCCTAAGACCCTCCGCTCCCCTGATAAAACTAGAGCATGGCGATCTTTGGCCGCTTTTGTAAGATCGGTCCACAACTGAAAATAGCATATCGAGGAATGAATAAATTATTTGCCTAGCAAAAACATTGATTCAACATTATATCAATTTAATGATACAACATTGGTATTTTTTTTTTTTTACCATCAATCCAATAGAAGGTACATAATTCATGGGCAAACACCGGTCATTCAAATCTAAGGCGTTTATTATAATGTTTCAGCCGTGGCATGGCCAGTCATCTTCAGATTGAATAGGCACTTCTTTACGCGCCTGGGGTTTGACTTCACGCCGTTTGAAGCTGTTGTTTTTGGCAGGCGCGATTCAAAGCGATAACCTGTATCGCGGAATTTTGAAGAGGCGAACGAAAGGTCAAGAATTCGAACGGCTGAATTGATTTTATCACGCCGTTTGAAAAGCGTATAACCTGTAATCGCGATGCTTTGAACAGGCGAACGAAAGTTCAAGATTTTGAACAGCTGAATTGATTTCGATGAAAGGTATGTTTGAGGTACAATTTGATAGTCTTCACATAACCTTGATCGAGGGAAATTTGTGTTGTGTTCGTTTGTGGCGGAATTTCTGCAAAGGTAGATTTAATTTTTGATACGAATTGGGCCTACTTTTGGCAGTTCTGATCTGTTCTGGATCTTAGTATGTAAGTCTTTTTAATCGTAATTTTAATTATCATTATATTCATTTTCATTAGTTAATTGCTCCTACTTTCAAGTTCTCTCCCCCTCCTACGCAAAGGTGCACTAGCACCTCCTGTAGGGCAAGCAGGTTGTCTATTTTAGTCTGTGACTGTTTTATATTTGCACTTGATGTATTTTTGTTTTTATGTGCCGTTGTACTATATGCTTGTAAATGGTGGGATGAAATAAATAAATATAACCCGCGTGACAAAAAGTTGTGTGGGCAATATATGGCGCGTATATGAGATACTGCAATTGCCCATATATATATATATATATATATATATTGGCGATATAGCGCGATACATTCCCCATATATGGGTACACTACTACACTGTTGTGCCAACTACACTGTTGGAAATGATTGTGAATTTACGACACATTCACTACACAAAAGTGCCGCAAAATTACAATTTGGGCGTGGCAAATTAAATTACTAAGCTTTTCCTCTGATTTTACAATTAAATTTTGGATTTTACGAAACTTTAATGGAAAAACACGAAACCGTGTTTTGAATTTGCAAAATCGTATAGTAAATGTGTTGTACATTCTAAATTTACAGCGCAGTATTTTAAATTTAATTAATATTCTACTCAATTTACCAAACCCTCGTCTAAGAAAATTCAATTACACTGTGTGAAAATGAAAAATATCGTGTATCAAACACAATGACTATACATGTCTACCAATTTTGCTATATTTTATTTCGAAATTGTATTGCGCATTCCAAATTTACAGCGCAGTATTTTGAATTTACTGAATATTCTGGTAAAGTTACCAAACCCTCGTCTAAGGAAATTCGATTACGCTGTGTGGAAATTAAAAATATAGTGAATCAAACGAAATAACTATACACGTCTATCAATTTTGCTATATTCGATTTCGAAATTACTTAACTTAATTCTGAAATGTTCCCAGCGTATTTTAAAATTACTGGATGATTTAATAAATGTAGCATATTTCGACGGCCACGTGGAAAAACCGGCTATCTCCAATACAAGAATCGTCACAAGATCGTCCCAATGCAAGCCCCATTGTAGGGACATTATTCCATTATATTTATTTCTACATATTGGGGTTCCTCCTTGACCCCTTGAAATCCTTACTTCATCCGACCAATTGGAACATTTTATACAATGTGAAACAACTAAGAGGTTGATTAGAATGTCTTCATTTTGTCTATCTCAAGTTTAACTACTATTTTGAATTATGTGGATATTCAACTTCAGTCCGTACAATTGGAAAAAAAATGCCAGTGTGGTTGTTATTACACAGTCTTTATAGCGTGGCACAATAATCTATATGAACGAATATTATACCCAATGAAATTAATACGAAATGATAATAACATGCAGAGTTTCGTATTAAGTATGACAGTGGTACCAACCGAATTTGCGGCGAAGAAATTTCCCGAGCGAGATAGCCGGTTTTTCAAGCGAATCCCGAGATAGCCTGTTTTTCAAGCAATTCCCGAGATAGCCGGTTATTCAAGCGAATCCCGAGATAGCCGGTTTTTCCACGTGGCCGTCGAATTTAAAATATTCCCAATAGCTATTTGCATTCTCTGGATTTTTTTTTCATAACGCACGAATCAGTAACGTGTCAAATATATGCAAATTCCTATGAATAAAGTAAAGAAGTAAAGTTCGGTTCGGGCTAGTCCCAGGTCTTTTCTGCTCCTTTTCGGTGCTAATCGACCTCCAGTGCTATGTTTATGTTTTGGTACTCTTCAGTTTATATGTACCTCGTGGGTGTTGTTGGTACTCTTTGGTGTATATGTGTACCGCGCGCCGTTCCCTATAGTCGAAACGCATTCGTCCCCCACTCCCGTTCTTATGTGAAAATAAGCCTGGGAGGGAGAGAGCGTATGCGATCTCGACTGGACCTACAATTTTTTATACGGTGGGTTCCGAACCACCAGAGTCGCAGAATTGAGCACTTGAAAAATTCCTATGAATATTAGTATGAATATTAAGTTCCAAGGAATAAATGGGGAATTTATAATTTTACTAATCTTGTGTAGTAATTTAATGCATCTGCGGTTGAACAAAAAATTAAATAGAAACTACATAATATTACTGTGATGACTGATAATGTTCTACCAACTGTTCTCTCTTAGCCGTATTCACCATCGATTGTATGTCTGTCACATGAAGTCAAGCTTTATCATGAGCTACTTTGGCGTAGTAGAATTTCGATCAGATTTTACGCTTACTGTTTAGGCCAGTTTTACTGATCAATCAATAGAGTTATAGATCCCTCAAACTCAGAGGTAACCTATGTAATGTTATCGAATTGTATGAAAATACCAAAAAACTGTAATGAAGAGACTGTCTCATACCGTGTAGAGCCCGATTTAGGAGCCAAAAACGAGTTAATTCAATAGTATATTGTGTAACAAGGAGGCAAACTCGGTCTTTTCATGCCGAGCGTAAGTTTGCAATCCAAGTCGTAGACGAGCGTGTACGCGAGCCGAAGGCGAGTGTACATGCGAGGCGAAGACGAGTATTGCAAATACGTGAGGCGAAAAGACCGTTACCTCCTCGTTGCACACTATACTTCATATAACAAGAGTATGATCTACGCGTTTTGAGGTTAGGTGGAACCGTCGAAGAATCTGACAGCAGACTCGCGCTGAGTACGATGACCACCCCTTTTCATTCATAGGACTTGTACTCGAGAAAATTTTTACACATTTAAGAAACTGAAATAAACGCACAATCGTACGTAGTGTACAAATCCATGTTCGTTTAGAGTATTCATGTTTTTTATTTGCCAATACAATATCGCTGCGTCTATTCACACGGCCGAGTAGCTATATGAGAGTTACGCAGGATACAAAATTTTGCAAGTATATCTTTGCAACCGACGTAACACCGTCTAGGTAGTACGCATGCATGGGTCATATGTATGGAATCGGAGTCTAACTTTTACTAACTGTTCGTAATGCCACGGAGTAATAATATGGAGGGCCGGCCGCGCTACGGCGCTTGACTCCAAACCGGTGCCGGACGAAAATAACTCACCGCCTCGCCGGCAGACAGCGCTCGCATCGGAGTCGCGTTCAGATTTGCGAATTATACATGGCTGTAATAGGCGCGATTGACGCATTTGAACTATTTCAACCGATGGAATCGTGTAAATTCTATTATCTACGTTGGGTGAAAGGAATGAGAGCAGGCTGATATATTTTTCATATGTTTTAAGATGTTTAATTTTCAGATTACCAAAGCAGTGACTATAAAACTACTGTCAAATATGCGGGTGAAATTTTATAGGTTCTACCTACGTTTTGAATATTTCTGTACATAAAATAAATGAAATAAACAATTGAAATCTTGTTATTTTCATCACTCATTTGTTCAACAATCCCTATTCTTGTTTCATTGCATCCTTAGTGAATAATAACCAACAATTAGTAATTTAGAGTTCGAAAATGCCGTATTGTTTCGTTCCGACCTGCCGTTCTGGTAATATTAAGTATACCAAGCAGCTCAAAGCTGATGGCAATGACATTCCAAGGATTTTCACAGCCCAGAATAAGGTACAAATCAGGCTATATTTTGCCAAAATTTTTATCTCCGCCTCGTAATGCTCTATAATTTGTATTTCTCTAAAAATATAATGGTATCACAAGTGTTTGGAAGCCTTTCTGAATTATACAAAATTAAATGTGCCTCGCAATTTTTTTTAACACATAATCTTTGGTATCAATCTAATGTAACGCGTTTTCTGTAGAAAGGAAGAAAGTAGTCTCTGGTTGTGACAAATAGTCTCAAAAAGAGAATAAGGTACTCAAATACGGCTCAAAGGTATAAATACATATACATATATATATCAGGATTTCAGGTGCCAGACGTTCCAGCATGTCAATCAGAAAATAAAAAGTTAACAATAGTTTGAAATACGGTAACAATGTGACTTTATTCGATATAAATACTCGACAATAATACTTTATTTAGAATAAAGTAAATGGAAAAATGGTCAAACTCCGCTGAGACTGCCGGGACAATACAAAAATTAATAATTGCAAAATTCAAAATTAATATAATAAATGGAATATCGGAAGAAGACTAGTCATTCAAGAATGAAGAAAACGTGACTAAATAATAATAACTTAAATTCTAGGCTACAACTATGCTCGATACTCCAGGGTTTCACTCAACAGATCGCAATAAAAAAGAAATTTGCATAGATCAAATAACCAGAGTAGTATTAATCTTCAGAATAAACAAGTAATATCAAAGAAATTAGAGAGAACCAGGCGCAATCATTTAGGTATCCTGAAATATACAATTAAATATCAGAAAATTATCAGTAAATTAATAATAATGATTGACACAAATTCCAGCAAAATGTAGTAAAAGTAATAGACAGAGAAATACGCTGTCGTTTGGCTACGACTAAATAGTATACAGAAAAAATTTGAGAATTGCGAGGAAATCGTTCAGACTAGAGCTGGGTCAGAAACTGGGAAATAAAGACGTAGTAAATAAACTGTAGTAGACGTAGTATATAAAGTATAATGCGATCGTGAAGTTAACGAGCCACGCTCGTGGCTTGCGCCATTCAAATTTCAGAAAACACGATGATTAACCATAGGAAAACTGAGTCTGACTAGCTCTTACTGTGACTAGCAAATCGAAATATCCAATAACACTACACTAAGGTACGGGAGCGGTAGGCATGATCCATAGTAAAAACGTTGTCGGATGGCAGATGAGGGTAATAGAGGAGGTATCGTAGATGATTCCTCTGATATGCGATGTCCTAGCAAGAAAAAGTGAGAATTTATCACGTCGATGAGACAGGGTATCCTTGCTGATCGATTGGCTCGTGCAATCCACCTGATCCAGAGCTGAGTTTCGGGAATACCATAGGGCTTGCCTTGCTATACTCAATTTTCCTGAATTCTGGACTACGCAATTGTTGGCCAACTGCATTACTTCGACGGCTCGTCTTTGGGACCACCCATTTATTGCCAGATAATATTGCATCTCAGCGGGTATTTAGCGATCCACTTCTGGTTAATGAGTCATTGTTAGCCAGAAATAACATATCACGCATTACCTTATTCGACAGCTAACTTGGCATCCATAGTCGAAGAGTTGCAGTGGCCGTTCCATGGGTTAGCGCTACTCGTTGGCATGCGTCGCACAGTGGGACGAAACCCCGAATTTGTACCCATAATTCAAAAACCCAATGAATTCGGGTGAAAGTCGGTACTCGTGGGTTTTTGGGGTCGCTGATTACGAATCCGAAGTCAAAAATCTCGAAAACAAAATGGCGGACCAAAAACGGTTACAAATTTCTTCAAAAACCTAATGGATTCGAGTGAAAGTCGGTACTCGGGGGTTTTTGGGGTCGCTGATTACGAATCCGAAGTAAAAAATCTCAAAAACAAAATGGCGGACCAAAAACGGTAACGAATTTCTTCAAAAACCTAATGGATTCGAGTGAAAGTCGGTACTCGGGGGTTCTTGGGGTCGCTGATTACGAATCGAAAGTCAAAAATCTCAAAAACAAAGTGGTGGGAAATGTTTAGTCATATGCATATACAGGAATAAAGACTTTTTATTTTTAAGTATTAATGTCATGAAATGTGAAGGCTTATAAAATTAGTGGAATACAATTTCCTCGTCCGAATCATCGTCGTCAAATTCAGAATCCGTTTCTACTATAGATTGACTCGTTATTGGAGGTGGGATCAACAATTCTACAATTCTACTCTTCTTCGAAATTTCGGCTAAAAGGTGTTCCACCAAATCGTTGCATGTTTTATTGAAATTCCCTTTCACCATAACGAAGACCTCCTTCCGGGTGTACAGTAAATTGTCGTCGGTACTAGACCCTGTAATAAAGCCACAGAAAATTAAAACGTGACAATATTCAACGTAAACTATAATTAATAAAGTACGATCAAACTCATTGGACAAACTGAATTCTTTCTGAAATTAATTTTTTCCCTCAACCAAATCACAAATAAAAATCATCATGAACAGTGTGACTCTAGAATAACCGTAGGTACTACTTTGTTACGGACACCCTATACACGTTAAAAACCGGTATAAGTTCCCTATTGTACGTATTGAACACCTGGCAGACCCGGACGCTCGTCAGCCGGCCGCCGCGCCAGCCGGGGCCTCGCGCGTGGTAGAAGGCTGCGTACTCGCTCACGCTAACTAAAAAACTACGCTAATGGGCCAAAAATGGCAGATGATCTAAAACGTTTTCGATAGTTGAAAGACTGATCTAGAACCTAAGACTTGAATCAAAGCGGAGTCTCCTGGAGTTCCCTACTTTTTGTCCATTTGAAAGTATAAGTCTCGAAAATTATATCGTTTTCACAGGGTACCAAACATGGTCGTATTTCAAGCAGATGAACGTGACTTTTCAATTTAACTCATACAGAAATATTTTCTACATACCTCCAGGAGTAGAATCCATTTTGAAAAATCGAAATCGCTTAAATAACTTTCGAGTTATTGAACTTTGAAGTTCGCTGTTTTTCCTTACGTTTTCACTCGCCGCGTGCACTCTCAACGAAGGCTGACTTTGAACTAATGTATCGAGCCAGGTATGGAACGGACGACCATACCCTTCGAGGTTTGAATGCACCAATCATTTCTGTACCCCACCCGAGGGTCAAAATTCCCCGAATCCAAAATTCACTTTTCGGAATTATGGGGACGAATTCGGGGTTTCGTCCCACTGTGCGTCGTGCAGTTTAGAGGTGCACGCCAGCGGGATCGGGCTCAGGTATTATCAGCTGGTAATCAAGGACTATAGCCCCTTCTTTGACTCATCTATGTTCGCTCTTACTCTCTCAACGTCCTTACGTCCATCGGTGGTTGTCTTTAAAAGCAAGGCGATGCTTGGACACGGTACAGAGTTCAGGGTATCCTTGCTGATCGATTGGCTCGTGCAATCCACCTGATCCAGAGCTGAGTTTCGGGAATACCATAGGGCTTGCTTTGCTATACTCAATTCTCTTGAATTCTGGACTACGCAATTGTTGGCCAACTGCATTACTTCGACGGCTCGTCTTCAGGACCACCAATTTATTGCCGGATAATATTGCATCTCAGCGGGTATTTAGTCATCCACTTCTGGTGAATGAGTCATTGTTAGCCAGAAATAACACATCATGCGTTACCTTATTCGACAGCTAACTTGGCATCCATATTCGAAGAGTTGCAGTGGTCTGCTCCATGGGTTGGCGCTACTCGTTGGCATGCGTCGTGCAGTTTAAAGGTGCACGCCAGCGGGATCGGGCTCAGGTATTATCAGCTGGTAGTCAAAGACTATAGCCCCTTCTTTCACTCCTCTATGTTCGCTCTTACTCTCTCAATGTCCTTACGTCCACCGGTGGTTGTCTTTAAAAGCAAGGCGATGCTTGGACGCGGTACAGAGTTCATAATAACAACAGAGGGAATTAGAGAGAAATACAATTACACTACTAGTTAACTATTACTATTAATACCATTACTTACTACTTACTATTACAGTCGACTATTTAATACTAAATTAACAATCACTATTATATACTATTCAAAACCATATATAATATAATTAACCTAGCGGTCTATGAATGCTACCCTGGAGTTATCTGCTGTTACTTTTCTCGGTAGAAATCAAAACCTTCTGACTAGTTGCGAAATGCAACGTCAGAAATCATATAATTATTTTAATTAGAAGAGAATAGAAGACCTGATTTTTTTTATTATAATACAAAGATACATGTGTAATTGCGAAATACAAAATACAATATCGATACAAAATTAGAGACCCAATAAGAGAAGTCTCTAATTTTGTATCGACAATTTAACGAACAAAAACAGTAGCAAACGCCGGAACAAAGTTATAGCTGGAATAGCCGCAAATCATAATTGCAATGTTTGTCCAACAGGAATTATTGGAAATGTGGAAAAAGAAAATTAAAAGAGGCGATAAAGAGTTGACCAGGTCAGATAGTGTTTGCTCGAACAATTTTTTGCCAAGTGACGTGGAGTTGTTCTTCGAAACGCGACTACCAGACGGCACTATCTATCGGATTCAGAGAGATAAAGCGAAATTGAAAGAAGGTGCTGTACCATGTGTTTTCGAAGGATACCCATCATACTTCAACACAGCACCGAAGAAAAGGAAAAATCCAAATACCTAGAATACCTAATACTAGAAACATTAATTCTATATTATTAATACCTACTAAATATACTAACTCTAATACTTATATCATTAATACTATACTATAACAGAAACTATACTGTACAATACCATGAAAAAGTGTAATGCATTTAATATTTAATATACTTACCCTAATTTATTTCCCATGAAAAGGTGCAAGCTCTCAAGGCAGAAATGGGAGAGGCTATGCTGCGGTGTGAAGCAGTGAAGAAGGAATGTCTGGTAGAGGCAATTTCTCAGCTTCCGGACACCCAACAAGAAGCAGTGAAAGCCTGTTTTGAGGCTGCTAAAAAGAAGGGATCAACTGGAAGACGGTATACACTGGAATGGGCTTATGAGTGTTTGCTGATGAGAATCAAAAGTCCAAAGCTGTATGACCACATTCGAGCTCATAACATCTCTCCATTACCTGCACATTCGATGCTCACTACATACACCCGAAATATGGGGGGTGCTTTTGGCCTGCAACAAATCACATTCGAAATGATTAAGAAGAAGACTGCTGATATGGAAGAAGCTAAAAGACATGGTGAGTGAGAAAATTTATTAAACAATATTTTTTTATATAATGAATAACTTTTTATTTACTCCTACTACTACTACTTACTACTACTTATTACTATTTATCACTACCTATACTTACTACTACTTACGACTATAATAAATAATAAAATACTCAATTCGCACTGAATAACGATTACAGGTATGATAATGTTCGACGAAATGAAACTGACACCAGGGATAACATTCGACAGAGCAAACCTCTCCGTTGAGGGGAGGTTCTTCAGCTGGGCGAAGAATCACCACAACAAGATAAAATGAAATCTCTTCGTGACCATGCTCTGGTCATTACGTTTCAACCGTTCCAAGGGAAATGGGTGCAAGCCTTAGCTGCGTTTCTAACAAGGGGGAATGCAAATGCTGACACACTCGCCCACCTTGTACTTGAAGTCGTGCTTTTGTTAGAAAAAAGTGGATTAAAAGTTGATGGCGTTGTCACTGATGGCGCACAATGGAACCGCAGTATGTGGAAAAAATTTGGGGTGGGTGTGAAAGATCCGAGCTGTGAACATCCTTCTGACTCTGAAAGACGCCTGTGGTTTTTATCCGTCTTTCCTCATTTAATGAAATGTATGAGAAACTGTTTCCTCAACAAGAAATTGATTCAGGTAACATTGTGTCCTATGGCTGAATTTTCATAGTATTAAAAAATAAAATGCAAGCTTACCATTGGAGTTTATTTATTAAAGCAATTAACTTTTATTCCGGCAGACACCTGAGGGGGACGTGAAAGTGGTACACTGGAAGGCAGTAGTGGACCATGACGCTCTCAAAAAAGGTGGTCTGAAGGAATGTCCACGGCTCACAGCTGATCATCTTCATCCCAATCCCTGGCAAAAAATGAATGTGGCGAGGGCTTGGCAGGTATTTACAAAAGAAATAGAGAATTATTTGTACTTGATACTTTGCAAATGGCGTCATGACTTCAATGAAACTGGAAAAAAAGACGTGTGTTATTACCTCATCATTCACTCTCTAGTTTTGGAGTGGGTCAGCAGCAGCAGGCATGCTATCATACAGGATGCAGGGGGTCAGAGAACTCCAGGACTGTGACATTTCTGTACAATTTGTGAAAAAAGTCAACAGTGTGGCAGATGTTATGAATACCAATACGCCACTCAATGCTCTACGACCAAATTCAGTTGAAAGCAGGGTATTTATTCATTCATTCATTTAAAAAATCAATGCGTTGAAATCTTGTTACAGAAAATCCTTCTCTATTTCTAAATTAATTTAGAATCAACCAGGTATCTGTTTGCGTAAACGTCTAATCATTTTTTTTTTGTGTCGTAACCAGATTATTGAAGACTTCCTTGAATACTTCAAGTCTCTCAAGGCATTTGCAAATGAAAAGCTGAAGAGAAAGTTAGAACTCGCAGCAGCTGCGCAAGCTGCTTTTGATGAAAGAAAAATTGCTAATCAAGTGCGCAATAAAAAGCAGGTTTCAGAAAGCTATCACAAGCAAGATTATATCTTTTCTGAATCAACTGACACTGGACTTTTAGTGACACTTACTGCAACCCTGGGTATATCTCAACATCTATCCGAGAAATGTGGCTTTCAGTACCTCATGACAGCTCGGTTGAATCAGGATCCCCTTGAGGTAGAAGCATTTTCATTGTTATGTGGAATTCCAGCATAATCCTTGAAATCATACAAATAATAAGAAAAATAATAAGAAAAATAGTATGAACAAAACTTGACGTTTACAGCGATTTTTTGGGCTCGTCAGACAATCTTGTGGACCAAATACGCATCCGGAACCAAAAGTCTTCGGTCAGCTTTTCCGGTTACTATCCATGTATTCCCTCGTCAAACCCGTTAGAGGAAGTGTTGCAATATCAATTTCTAATATATGTCAATACGCAAGTCAAACGAGGAAATGGCTGTTCTGTTCCCGCTCATTCGCAGCGTCACTTCCTCCATACTCTGATCCTATCCTCAGTCGTGTCCGCCATAATGTAAGAGTAACATGTGCTACGCTATGAATAAACGAGACTGATTATTGTGTACGAGTCGTGTATAATTATTGCCCAAACCGCTACACCTATAATATAACTACAGGTTATGGGCCCAGAGAGGTGTATCGTGAGACGGTTTACGGTGTAATTACAGTGAAAACACGAACAAAGACAAAGGACATAAAAGTGAGAAAATGGCGGGCAAAAGTTCTCTAGGCGTGCTACAGTCTATAGAGCGCCTCAGTGGAAGAGAGAACTACCATACGTGGTCTGTGTCGATGAGAGCGTACTTGGAGCATGAGGAGCTTTGGGATACGATTAAAGTAGCTTCAGGACAAGTGTCAACCGACCCGAAAAAAGTGGCAAAAGCACGTGCAAAGATTATTCTGTCGGTTGACCCAGTTGTGTTATCGCATATAGAGAGCGAAGAAACTGCTAAAAGTGCGTGGGATAAACTGAAAAATGCATATGAGGACAATGGTTTGAGTCGTCGAGTGAATTTGTTATGCGCGTTAACGACGACGAAGCTGGAAAATTGTAATTCGGAAGAAGACTACGTGAATACGATTATAACTACGTCGCGAAAGTTAAGTGATACCGGTTTACAGATACCTGACGAACTAATAGGTGCACTTCTATTGTCCGGGTTGCCAGGCCAATACCGACCGATGATAATGGCTCTCGAAAGTCTGTCAACACCCGTGACCTCGGATCTGGTGAAACAGAAAATAATACAAGAAGTCAAATGGCATAGCAACAGTGAAGGAGGAGAAACATCAGGCTATTTCACAAACACACGCAGTCGAGGCTTCAATAGAAGAGGACGTTCCTGGAGGGGCAGAGGCCATAGCAACAACAACACGAACTTTCGAAAATACGTGAGATGCTACGAGTGCAACCAACAAGGACACTATGCTAGGGACTGCACCACTCCAAGGGACAAATCTACGAAGGACGTAAAAGCGTGTAACGCAGAAGCGGAGCCTGAAGACAACAATATTGCTTGCGCATTTCTGGGTATGATAGCGGCAGATACAAACGCAGCAACAGACTGGGTAGTAGACTCAGGTGCTTCAAGGCACATGTGCAATAATAAAGCGCTGTTCGTATCTATGCGTAAGTCGAGCGTTAATCGTATAACTGTAGCGAACAAAGAAACCCTACAAGTAGAGGGAGAAGGCGAAATTTACATACAAATAGGTGACAATAAGAAAGTCAAGTTGTTAAATGTTTTGTTTGTACCTAAAGTAGCGGCAAACTTGCTGTCAGTCAGCTGTATCATGAGCGCAGGGTGTAAATGTATCATTTGATAAGTCTAATTGCAAAATAACCAACAAAGAAGGAGCAGTTGTTCTAAATGCTCATCTGTCGCAAAACGGGTCTATAAATTGAGCTTCAACAATGTCACTAATCGAGGTTCTATTAACTCTAGTAGAACCACCTCGGCGTTCTCAGGGAAGACTGCCGAAAGCATAGACCTTTGGCACAGAAGAATGGCTCATCTGAACGTGGACTACTTGAAGATCTTGAAGAGGAATGCCGCCAGCGGCATAAACTTCGGCGAAGATCAGCACTTATCGAGATGCGAAGACTGCATACGAGGTAAATTGGCGAGGAAGCCATTCAAGCAGAGCGACAAGAGAGCAACCGAGAAGTTGATGTTGGTTCATACGGATCTATGCAAGGTGGAAACGAAGTCAATGGGTAACGCTGTTCATTTCCTTACCTTTCTAGACGACTTTAGTAGAAAAAGCTTCGTTTATTTCTTGAAAACCAAGGACCAAGTGCCCGATACTTTTTTGCACTTTATGAAATACGTAGAAAATCAAACCGGTTGCAAAATCAAGACAATACGGAGCGACAATGGAAAAGAGTACGTCAACGAGAAACTGCGTCGTACAATTGAAGAGAAAGGAATCAAACACGAAACGACCATTCCCTACAGTCCACAGCAGAACGGTCGTGCTGAGAGATTAAATCGAACACTGATGGACAAGGCTCGTACGATGATGTTGGGCGCGGAGTTGAACAAAGAATTCTGGGCGGAAGCTATCGCCACAGCATCGTACCTATCCAATCGATCCCCGAAATCAGTTCTGCAAATGAGAACTCCGGAAGAATTATGGACAGGAACAAAACCTGACCTCTCGCACATCAAAACATTCGGATGCAAGGCACACGTGCACATCCCAGAACATAAGAGAGAGAAGATGGATCCAAAAACCAAGAATTGTTTACTTTTAGGTTACAGTCCCAACCAAAAAGGATATCGACTATGGGATATTGCAGCCAAAAAGGTAATCAACAGTCGAGACGTAATTTTCTTGGAGGATCTGAAAGAAAAAGAAGATAAATCGGTTGTATACTTACCTATCGACAATTCCTTCGACGAAGAGGACTCGGTGAATCCCGAGAACGACGAAACAAAGGATACAACAGTTGAAGATGTTCCATCTGCATCAGTCGAAGATAAAGAAGAAGAGGAAAACGCAGCGGAGCAAGACTCTGGCGAAGACTTCGACGCTGAAGGAACTGGAATTGATTTGAGAAGGTCAAATCGAGTATCCAAGCCACCGAGACACTTGGACGATTACGTCACCTACTCATCGATTAATGTTTGTGGCGAACCACACGACTACCAATCAGCCATAGACAGTGAAGAAGCGGCATCGTGGTGGGAAGCAATGACCACCGAATACAAATCGATAATAAAAAACAACACTTGGACATTATGCAATCCACCACCGAATTGTAACGTTGTAGGTTCGAAGTGGGTATTCAGGAAGAAAATAAGCGGTGACAAGACAACGTACAAGGCGAGACTAGTCGCAAAAGGGTATAGTCAAACAAAGGGTGTCGATTACCACGACACATATTCTTCTGTCGTAAGACTCACAACTCTTCGCGCACTATTTGCCTTAGCTGCTCAACGAAACTTGGAAATGTTTCATTACGACGTTGACTCAGCCTTTCTACATGGCGAATTGCAAGAGGAAATCTACTTACAGCAACCCGAAGGCTATGAAGTTCCTGGACGAGAAACAGAAGTCTGTCGACTACAAAAGGCTATTTACGGCTTACGTCAAGGCAGTAAAGTCTGGAACGAAAAATTGGACGCGAAACTGAAGAGCATGAACATGATCCAATCAGACTTCGATCTATGTGTATACTACTATCATGGACGAGACGAATTCATCATAGTAGCAATCTTCGTAGACGACATTCTTGTTTTCGCGAACTCGACAAAACTTGTATCGATCCTGAAACGAGAACTCTTCACAACATTCTCTATGAAAGATTTAGGCGAAACAACAAAATGCTTCGGCATCAACGTACAGAGAGACAGATCGAAGGGCATAATCCAACTGGACCAATTCACTTACATCGAATCGATATTGAAAACATTCCACAGGAACGAATGCAATCCAGTTACCACACCAATGGAGCCTGGATGCAATTTATCAGCGGAAACCCCATCGGAAACCCAAGAAGACATCGAAAGAACGAGACGCATACCTTATCAAAACGCGGTGGGATCAATAATGTACCTGTTCCAAGCAACGAGACCTGATTTAGCTTTCTCTATCAGCTCAATCAGCAGATTCAACAAATGCTACAACGAACAACACTGGAATGCCGTCAAAAGAGTATTTCGTTACCTGAAAGGCACTCCAAACTACAAATTAACCTACTCCAAGGATGGCAACGACAAATTGATCGGCTACAGCGATGCGAGTTGGGGAACCGACGAAACTGATTCCAGATCAATCACCGGATATATCTTCAAACTTCAAGGCGGAGCAATCTCCTGGAATAGTAAACGACAAGCTTCAATTGCCCTGTCAAGTTCAGAAGCCGAATATTATGCATTATCTGCGGCTACACAAGAGGCTATCTGGCTTAAAAGACTGACAAACGAATTAAAAATCCAGAAACCAGAACCTGTACAACTTAAATGTGACAACAGAGGCACTATAGATTTTTCTAACAATGCAAACTTTAGCCCTAGAACCAAGCACATAAAGCTACGGCGAAATTTTGTAAAGGAATGTATAGACAAGGGCGAGATACTCGTAGATTTCGTGCCATCCGCACAACAGTTAGCTGATGCGTTAACAAAGCCATTGCCAAGATCCAAATTAGAACTTTTTGTTAGCCAAGCAGGTCTGGCAAACTAATCTATACCCTGAAAAAAAACAAAAACGATATACGAATGCTTATGTTACAATGATATTGAGTTAGAAATGTAAGATGTTAAATGTAAGTTGTTTATTGAATGTTACACATGTATATATTTTTCAATTGAGGTGGGATGTTGCAATATCAATTTCTAATATATGTCAATACGCAAGTCAAATGAGGAAATGGCTGTTCTGTTCCCGCTCATTCGCAGCGTCACTTCCTCCATACTCTGATCCTATCCTCAGTCGTGTCCGCCATAATGTAAGAGTAACATGTGCTACGCTATGAATAAACAAGACTGATTATTGTGTACGAGTCGTGTATAATTATTGCCCAAACCGCTACACCTATAATATAACTACAGGAAGTAATATAACTGGTGGTGAGATGCTGAAATCACTTTTTGACATGAATGACTTCAGATCAAAAACTAGCGATGAGAGGAAAGATGAGCTTACGAGAAGACTGGACGAAATCATTTCCAATGGTGAGTACACTGGGATAATGTGGATATGAACAGGTTACAATTATTCGTTCTTCCGGTCCTCTTGGGTCAGCACCACAGATACATTAGTTAATGTGAATGTTATGTTAGTGACTTAATGTATTCTCTCGTCAGGATCTGATTTAGAGCTAATCCCTGAGCTTATGCATGAGGTGGATCACACGTACCTTGAGGAATCGATCGACACTTTTGCCTTGAATTATGTAGGCGGTTTCACAGCAAGACATTGCGATAGATTCTGTAAAGGATGTCAGGAGTGCCAAAAGTGTTTGAAAAAACCAGCAAGTGATAGAACTGAGTGTGATACCACAATTACACTCAAAACTAAAAACTGGCTGACTTACCCATCGGACGAACTTATGCAGCTACTGAGGATCTTGGAGGAGCAAATTTTGAGAGCGTACGGAAATAACGAGCCACAGCATAATTTCCTCTTCCTTGTCCTGGATCGCCTCGAAGGGGCTGCTCTGACGCAGATTGGGTGCGAAGTACATCGGTCGGAACTGACAAAAGCAGTGGTCAAGTTTTATTTGATCATGAGGATGCATTTCTTATGCCGCCAGTGGAGTAAGGAGGCCCTCCTACAGAAAAAAAACAAACAAAAAGGTCTTCGAAAGCAGGCACATCAACTTCGACTTTAATATCGTATAACCATTTTTTTTTTTTTTTACTGTACCACAAGTCTTATCTATTTTTAACCGACTTCAAGAGAAGTAGTAGGTTCTCAATTCGGTTGTATTTCATTCTTTTTGCATTAATTTTTTTTTTTATAATGCTTGTTACCTCAGAACTCCGTCATTTATCAGCCGATCTGAAAAATTCTTTCTTATTTGAAAGGGTATACTTTCAGATTGGTCCAACAGAAATTTCATCAAAATCGGTTGAGTTGTTTGATTTTGAAGTCGGGTTTTTTGTCACTCGTGACGCCTCTATGCGTCTAATTTTGAAGAAAGCATGTGATCATAATGAGAAGAGAAGCTTCTTCTTAATTGGTTGGAAAATAACTTTTCTATTGCTTAAATACGTCAATTGGGAGCTCTGTAACGATCAAAGTCTGCAGACGAATTGACAGGTAGATATTGGACCCCAAGCTATGGGAACCATCACCTCAAAATAGGTGTACGTAACTACGGACAATATCCGGGGTCTGAAACAAAAATATGCTGCTGATTTTTCCTAAAATATCAAAAACTGATACATCGAAATTAAGAATTCCTGAATTAATACCTACTAGAGATGAAGATAATCGTGAATATTGTCCTACCTTGTGATGGCTATTTTTTTTTTTTTTTATTTATTCGTCTCCACGTTAGTAATAATCTTGTCCAAAACTATTGACATATGTTTTACACACGCCTCCACTTCAAATCTTGTGACAGAAACCTCAAGAATTACTACGGCGGTAATTTCATGCGAGCTTCTATTCACAAAGCAGAAGTGTTGAGGAAACTACCTGTCATCTATTTCGCCCGCATAATATGGATTCAATTCTTGAATCTTGCGCAGCATATATTACCACAAAGTTGTCTCTGATGTATGAGAAGACTTGATGACTTTCGAAATCGCGCTAAAGCACAATAAAACACTTTTATAGGCTCATTAAATATCACGCCACGTGTATTCGCCATTGAATCCCATAGCTTTTACGTTCAAAACTGAAGCGACTCCGCTCGCAACGCAGTGCAGTGGCGGCCGGCCGAACTATTACCGAGCGGCCGCGAATGGGGATGACAAATGACAGTCGGTCTTGGGCAAGCTGGCCCTCCATATTATCACTCCGTGGTAATGCCAAAGGACACGGTCTGTGTGATTATTAAGAGTCGTATGTGTGGAAGCAGTGGCTAGCCAAACTGTTTCTAAGCATTATCGAGATCATAGAACACATTCCACAGTTTTACGTGACTCTTGTGTAACCGGAACTAGGTAACCGGAATAGGAGCCATGTTTTTTATTGGAGCAGCAGCAATGCTGGCTGCTGAAGAAAAAGCTGGAGCTGCAGCTAAAGCTGAACGTGTAAGGCGCGTTCAAATTCGTGAAATTCAATTTATAAGATAGATTATTACTTATTAGGAAAGAATAAAAGGAATCCATGATCATATGATTTATCTTGTGAATTTGACCAAATATGTGGAAAATCATATAATAATTCATGTATGCATGACTCAACAGATATATTATAAAATAAATTACGTGATGAACTATATGATTTACCATATGATTTTCCATACATTATATCTGCTGATGCGTGCCTGTATGATTTATCATGTGATTTTTTATACATTCGTCCGAAATCACAAGGTAAATCATATGATGAATGACATGATGATTTCGCTCATAACATTATATGATTTATCACATCAACATTTTCAGTAGTGAGGTACTTTAAAAAGGGAAAAAGTTTTGTTTTTTGATAGAGTCACTACAGACATTCACTTTTTCTTTTAATGTCAACCTGATGATAAAAGTTTCTGAAAAATCGTACTGTATATTCCTGAGCATCACCAACGATCATTTGCAGCAGTCGCACGGCGAAATTCATGGTTCAGAATCATTATAGTACCTATGTGGGGCTGTCCACGTCAATTCACCTAGCCTCCAGACCGCAACATTTTTTATTTGCTTCGTGATTTTGTCTGCAGTTAGGTCCTTGCTTTAAATTATTTTTCTGATTTTTTTCAGATTTTTCGGACAAACCCTTTCTGATGAGTTATGATTATTTTTCGACCGAAAAACGGAGCATTCCTCAAAATCTGAAAAAGCTCACAAAAATCGTATGATTAACGTAGAACAGTCTCCCGCTCGCGAGAACGTGGGCTGAATTTTTCTTATATTTTTTTCACTCGATCAAAACTTTTTTTGTCAAGAATACACTCAAACCACGACTTTTATCCACCCATAATTGTAGCAATACTATTTTTGAACTGGAAGAATGAAAAAAAATTCAATTCAACTGGTCGGATACAAGGCATCAATTCGATAAAATATTCGCCTTGCCAAAAATCAGATATGGGTTGTTTCAGTGAGTGATTAATCATTCCTAGGATCTAAACCCTGATCCAAAAATCTGAAAAAATTCAGAACAATGTTTTAGAGTAAGGACAACAACAGACAAAATCATGAAGCAAATAAAAATGTTGTGGTCTGGATGCTAGGTGAATTGACGTGGACAGCCCCATATACAAGTGTGCTAATAACTGTCAGCTGTCGGATCAAAACTTACATAACTATCGCCGTACCCGTTACTTACAGAAAATCTACGTTTGCATAAATTCTGCCACAAACGAACACAACACAAATTTTCCTCGATTAAGGTTATGTGAAGACTATTAAATTGTACCTCAAACATACCTTTCATCGAAATCAATTCAGCCGTTCAAAATTTTGACCATTTGTTCGCCTCTTTAAAATTTTGCGATACAGGTTATCGCTTTGAATCGCGCCTGTCAAAAACAACAACTTCAAACGGTGCGAATTCAGCAGACAGACTTTTTTCAGATCAGACCGCCAGCCATAGGAGCGAGTAGCACGAATTTCACCTTCATCGCGAGAAGTATTTTGCTTCTAACCGTGTCAATTAACTGATATGCAGTTTGTGACAGCGACGGCCGGCAGTCATATTTTTCGCGCGCCCCGAGCAGAATTTCCGGCGAACAGCTCCGAGCGGTGCGAAGTCAGATCCGAGCGGCGTTACCGCCGTCCAATCGGCATCGCGGAAAAGTGGTTACGGAAATGCGAGAACCAGCGATTAGATGCGAGACGCAGCGATAGATGCGAGGTCCAGCGATAGATGCGATAAATAATCGTGACAACCAACTTTTTTATAAGGGATACTTCTTTTTCATTTTAATAATATACAAAGGGTAGGAAAATGTTATAACTAAATCAGTTTATATAAAAGGGGGTGTTTCCTTTCGCTATTATCGTATACAAAAAAAGTTAGATCACCAAATCAATCACTTTCAGAAAATGGTATCTCTCCGGCTCAGTCCGAATCTACTCGTTGCATACATGTACGTCGTTGCAGTACATTTTTGTACAATTCCCTGTTCACCGGTTCGAAAAAAGGAATTAAAGAAAGCACATAATTTTTCTTTCAGCTACCTTAATTTCAGGCCGGGTAAGGTCTGTTGAGGATGTATTGGCTGTACATTCTCAACTAAAAGTGACTTTCGTCGACACTATTGAATAGTTTGAGATAAGATAAAAATCGGAAAAAAATTAACCATAATCGAGATGATAAGAGTATCAATTTTTGATAATAATGATGCCGCAAAGTTATTCAAAAATTGTTTGAACGAAACATTTGTGAAACAACAAATTTTCAGGTAACGTTTATTTTCTTCATGTGAAATTAATTCATTGATTTCTCTGTATGCACATGAATTTCTTAAGGATTTTCTTTTTTTCTTTTTAAATTCCCGTTTTTTATCTTATCTGAAAGTATTCAATATTGTCGACGCAAGTCAGTTCTGGTTGAGAATGTACAGCCAATCCATCCTTAAAGCAAGTTCAATATTTTTGCTGGCAGAAGCGTTTGATTTGAATAGGTCGAAGGTTTGCGGGGCACCATTGTGATCTGTGAAAACAGACATGATACCTGGCGGCTTATAAGACAGCTTTACGTACTTTTAAAGAGTACATTATTTCTCTTCAGCTTTTGGAACTTCTAGAAAATACGGATTCAAAGGTTTATTCCATTCTTTTAATAAATGGGCACTCATCTCCGCTTCGAAGGGTTTTGATTTGCACGTAACCGCGCCACAGCGACTACCGACTAGCTCAAGCACGGTGCGCGCGCGGCTTGTTATGGTCATTGTGGCATCAAAAGGCGACAGAAACATCTGAAATTTACAGGTCATATAGCTAATAGTGTACGGAGCACCGAGATGAGCGTCTCTAAAAAAATCACCTCAGTCGACTTAAGTTGTTGTTACAGCGAACGGCTCAATTACAACTGAGTCGCATAATAAGTCCTATTTTTCCAAACAACGCCCAATTCCTATTTTCCCTGTTATCTGTGCCCGAATAATCAAGAGAGCGAGCTAATGAAAAAGATGTTATCAGATAAAATTGAAGAGATAAAAGCTATTGCGATAAGAGAATAAATAGCGGCAGGTAACACTATGAGGTAGAAAGTAAAGTAGTCATCGCGAATTGTCTACGACACATCGAGATTTATAGCCGGCATGTCGAATTGTTTATAATAATATCGGAAAATATCGGTCAAGTAACGAAACATCAGGATTTATAGCCGGCGTGTCGAATTGTTTAT